>JAVTVY010043528.1:0-21849 GCA_036873755.1 Hanleya hanleyi | reverse complement strand
AAACTTGCCACACTATATCTAGGGTTCCAGTGCTACCAGAAAATGTAGCAAAATTTAAGATGGTCTCTATGATGATGTCACGGTGACGTCATTTTATAAAAATAAGCCATTTTTCTGATTTTTCGAATCCATTTTTCAAACTTTTTACTTGTGCAATTTTCTTTGCCTAAATTACCTTGCGAATTAGTAATTAATCATCTGATGTGATTTAATATATTATTGGGTAGTTTTACGTAGAATAATACACCAATTTTGAGGAAAATACTCCAAAAACAAAATTTTCGAGGTACACCACCGTTTCGTCAAATCTGAATTTACCCATGATGCTCTTTTCCGAGAATAAAATGCCCCTAATTTGATTTGTTATAAAGACACAAAGTGCTAGCTTTAAACAGTTGCGAGCCCCAGAGAAAAGTTCATTGGGAAAAGTGTGGGGGGGGGCTGGATCTGAATCCACTAAACAAAATTGATCCTCCCCTTTCAGTATCATTTTTCTTACAGTGTACATGCACAACCGGCATATAATTAGAGTAATGCACGGGTGCTGAACCATGCACATATATATGTAAAAATCAGCTATTCATCTCTCAAACTTGAAAGTAGAAAGATTGAAATTGGAGCGATAAGCAAGTGGCGGGAGAAATTGACAACGTCTGGCGACTAAAAAGCAACCATATGACTCCTATCAACAGGAAAGCTTCCCTCAGCACCAAACATGCAGTCCCGAGAATACGGTGGATTCTCGGATGTAGCCTTAGTATCTCAGCCGCCCATTTATTGTAGCGGTTCATGTGGAGATTATGAAATATCCACACGGCCCCTAGCACCGGCTTAAGCGGAATTAGATACGCTAGCTCGGGTGCTGTGATGACAGATCAGATCAAACAAATAACGCATCGAATGTTAATGGGTGAGCGTTGAGGACGTCTGATGGAGTAAACGCTTCAACATGGGGTAAACCTGGTAAATGCAAGAATAACCCCAAAAAACTAACCTGGCCAGCCTTGAGTATGTCCAGCTTTTCCCCCCATTTTACGAGACGGAAAGCTGAATCACAGTTAAAGTTTTACATGAAAATAGGGGCGATTGTTTCCTTTTACACAGGCGATTATGTAAACTTAATTGGTTTAGGTGGTTTCAGCCACCCCACTTCCTTCTAAGAGAATTTTCCCCTGGTGATCCAAAATGAATAAACGTTGAGAGCTGTAACTTAGCGCAGTTATAGCTTATGATATTGAAGTTATTTTGAGCCTGCAGCATAATACTCGGAGCAGAGCATCACGAGTAAATTGAAAATGGATGAAATTAGGGTGTAACTGGAAAGTTCTGTTTTCCTCGTATTCCTTCAAAATTAACCCTACCTGGCCTGGGCCCTCACCAAATATTCTGCGCTATCTCCGGAACGACAAAAGATGGAGAACTGAAACTCCAGGACTTTATCGTTTATCATATTGGGGTCATTTTGAGCCTATATACATGACCCCCCGAGCAGAGTATCATGGGTAAATTCAAGATGGCGGCCACGTGGGGTACCAGAAAATTGATGTTTTTGTCATATTTCCTCAAAATTTCTGCTTTTTCGCGATGAAAAGTGGACAAAAACTATTTTATTTCACATCACAATAATATTTACTAATTTATCACGCAGTTTTTGCGGAGAAATTGCATAAATAAAAAAAATCGAAAAATATGACCGAAAAATCGTCAGGAAAATGGCTTATTTTTGGAAAATGTTGTCATCATGGCGGCCATCTTGGATTTTGTGACATTTTCTGGTAGGGCTTGAACCTGTGATACAGTGTGGCAAGTTTCAGTTTCCCAGCCTTAAGGATAATAAAAATAACGAAGCGGTTGGGAGGCCAACTATTCTTTGAATAGCAATATTGCCCCTCAGATGCCCTTTTGGGGACCAGAGGGCATCACAGAGCCCAGAGCAACGGGCACCCCTTCTGATATTGTTCTATATGTCTCAAGTGATGGGTGTGCCAAGTTTGGTGCTTTGGTCCAGCGTGTCACGATCTTTCCAAAATATGGCCCTAAGCTACCTCACTAATGGTAAAGATTTGTCAGACGAACCATGGCTACAGATGACCACCCTCATTACAGAGGTACAATAGACTCCTGCCCGCAGTCGAATGCACTAGCACAGTTCCGAAGAGTATTAGACAGCTATTCCATGTGGTCTCCGGAGCTGATTGAAACAGTCTACTTGCAAAGCTGAGGTTTCGATTGGTCATTTCTCGATTCGAAAAGGGGACCTTCAAACGCTTTTGCGATGTTGGGGAAGAGGCTACTGGGTGAAAAACCGCAGGTTCATTGTTTCATTCGTTAGCATATCTAGAACAATGAATTGGAACACGGCGTTTTGGATTGCGTTCAGCGACAAAGCTATACAATCGACAGTGATCGCCTGACAAACTATCCCTCCTACACAGTTAGTAATATCACCCATAGCATCACACACTACGGCGGTTCCATACGCATCGACTATTTCATGCTAAAACCTAACAAAAATCAATGACATCAACTCGTTAGAAATGAAACCAGTGTAGATTAATAATGAACAGAGTTTCGGAGATATTTTGTTAATGAATAATAATACATGAGCAGTGTGACTAACGTCACAGGACCTACGAAGTAGGGTAGGCATTAGGACTCCGACGTGAACTGAACTCTTGGAAATCCTGCCTATATTAAGATGGGCACTGCCCAAGTCAGAATCACCAGTGATTTTCATCAAAAGTAGGTCAGCTTAGAACTTGTTGGTAACAGTCCCCTAATGCACATTCATGCCAAAAATCAAGGTTCTAATATCAACGGTTCTCCTTATTTTGCCGACGAAAGGATTCGGATGGACTGACTGACTCATTACCGGACAATTTGCAATCTGTAGCCTACTTCGTAGGAACAGGGATAGAAGAAGATCTGTATTGGTAGAGTAATCCCTGTGCTGAAAGCATGTTAACCATATTCCAATTGCGGGCAGTGCTTGAAGCTTAGACGAAAGTCGTTCAGCTGACATGCGCTGTTCGGAGTTTGACAGATGATGTGAAAAGTGCAGCTCTTTAATGTAAGAGGTTTCAAAGGAGTATCAGCTCGTTATGAAACCCGAACAGTCGAATGAACACTTAATAAACATCTGCCATTTATTCCTACGAAGTAGGCTCTCATTTGCAAATTGCCCGGTAATGAGTGAGTGAGTGAGTGAGTGAGTCAGTCAGTCCATCCGAATCCTTTCGTCGGCAAAATAAGGAGAACCGTTGACATTAGAACCTTGGTGTTTGGCATGAAGGTACATTAGGGAATTGTTACCAGCAAGTTCTGAGCTGGTTTACTTTTGATGAAAATTTGACCTACTTAGGTGACCTATAACATTACGTTTGGATCCCCAAGTCATCTTCCTCACCCTACTTCGTAGGTTCTGTGACGTTAGTCACACTACTTATGTAAATAATCCAGAAGTGATATTTGGGCATGAAGGCAATAAACCCGGTCTCTGGAAATAGTATATTTGAGTACTCGCGTTGTGGCATTAACGAACTTAACAAATGCCTTCTACAGGGCAGAATATATAGAACTGGTGACGAGTCCAGTATCTCCATTTACGTACTAGGCCTAGTCTTATATATCCATTTTCATACGAAGTAGTCTACCATCTGCAAATTGTCCGGTAGTCAGTCAGTGAGTCCATCCGAATCCTTTAGTCGGCAAAATAAAGAGAACCGTTGACATTAAAACCTTGATTTTTTGCATGAAGGTGTTTGGCTGATGCTGCAACGCACGAATTCACATATATATTTCTGGAGACCAACTTAATTTTCTTCATTTCAAATTGATCTCTGATATCCGGTAGTGCACAATTAAGCACGCGGAGACATTCGCCTGGGAATCCCGATGACATGCACTATCGCCTTGAGATAAATGTATGCATATGGAAGATAACAGATTAAACCGTTATAATATTCATGAAATAAACCGACATAGAGTGAATTATCCTACCTTGCAGGGTTTAGATTAATCATGCTGCATTCCAACCACCTGTCTGGGTGTCTAATAATACCCAGCCACCATTCAGATTTTTGGACAGGATTCCATCGCCGGAAGTGACATCATATAGTAAAATAGATGTTTGCCGAACATTTCGATTACTTTTCAAGACTTCATAATACCTCTGCTGACCTAGCATTAAAAAGAATCATCTGGAGATTATTTTCTCTGTTTATCTGCATGGACACAGCATATGAAAATTAGTTCGCTTATTAGCAAAACTGAAGGAGTTGTTCGGCCGGATTCAAACTGAACCGTGCGTACGTGGGTGTTCCCCTTTACGTCATAGCAACGTTGTAAAGGTCAACTTCCGCTACTGGCGGCAGGGACATAAGTGGAGCGACCCTGTGAAACGGAGCATGCGATGTAGGGAGCTTGCTACGAAACTTATTATCCACAGTTTTAGCGGGGTTAGAGTGAATCTGCTACAGGCTGCTCCAAGAACAAATATGGCGAGAGAAAACAAATCTCATTCTGTATTACCCCCGGTACACTGTCAATAAAACTGTGCATATCCGGAACACTGAAATGCACACTAGTTTGTCACATCTTTCGCAAAAGTAAAAGTGTTCAAGTTCGAAAACTAGTACGAAAAGAGATTTATTTAAAATATGTCACTGAAGTGTAATCAAGATCATCAACTGGATCGTCTTCAATAAACACAACATAATCGGTTGTCCACAATATCGCCCAGTGTGCAGGGGCTCGTTACCATTGTTAATTAGGTTGATTATAGGGGGAGGGTCTAGATAGGGAATAAAGGGAGAAGGGAGGACAATCAAGTCGGAGCCGTCGCCTCACCACGCTCACAAACCTCTGGTTTTATATCCCCTTGTCTTCGAAAATCGAATAAACTTCCCTTTTAACAGATCGGGAAATGGTTAAAACGCATATATCTTACTTTACCTTCTCCTGGTCTGGCCTCTTTATGCAATAAAGACCTTTTGCCCGCCAAATATTAACCAATATTTCCAGACTGATCAAAATTTCGATAATTCCTCTCGCCACAGTGCCCGAGAACGGGCGAGACTTCCTCGCCAGGGTTCGTCGCGAGACAACAATCAGCTCTCATCGCCAGACTTGGCTGCATGCATTGTTTCTTGATCCTTAATTACATGTAGTATGAATTGGAGTGAGAGTGCATTATGAAGAAAAAATATGATTTTGACATTGCATGATCCACTGCGATGACTTGTGTATTCCCCCTCTCCTGTATAGTATGAAATATTTTCAGGAAGAACTCAGAAAACATCTCCAACAGTGAGAATGAGTATGCTGTATGATAATTAATATCCTTTCCATTCCTATAATTGACAATATAGAGTCATTCTTGTAAAAATGTATAACTAATAATATTTATTTCATGCCTGGCTGTGTATTACAATAATTGCCCATGAGTGGGAGAGGAGGCACGTGTCGAAAGCATATGATATTAATCATGTTACATAACTCAGGTTAACGGTACTCGTGTGATGGCCAAGAATATTCTGGAAATGGCGCGTCTCCTATCTTTTTCTCTTCCTGCTAAGGACGGACACGTATCCTTTATGTGTATATCGCCCTAGCTAGGTTAGAAGATGGGAGCCGGAAACTTTCAGCCGCATCAAAATATCCTTCACAAAATAATGTCGTCACACAAACTCTAAACATCGCCATTTTCAACAGATGCTTTACTGACACAATACACCACAAATCCTACTCCATCAAGGGTAATAACTCTCATTTCTGTTGTTTTGACTCTATACCCAACCTTCAAATAGGATTATCTACAAATTCCGACTTTGACTCATCTCACATAATGGGAGATAACCCTTTCCGGTGATTGTGCTCTATCGCATCGACGCGTAATACAGTTTAAATTTCTTTCCAGCTGACAGTAGAACGGAGATGTCGACGGCCGATTCCTTAGAGCGCCACCAACCAGTACCTTCCCTGGGTTTCTCAACAAGAAAATATACCTTTGGGTTTTCTACCAGGCCAAACGACCTCCGTTATTTGGACTGCACCGGATTTCAGAGTGATGTGACCATTTACGTGGAACTATACGGTTATCAAATGCAGCTACATTTTGTCTTTCAATACGTTAATACAGCATGTGCAGGAATCACAGGCACGATAATGGGGAGCTAATCCAGTCATATTTGACCCAAACTTGTTTTCAAGGGAGGTGACGTACTTGTGTTTGATACTAGGCCCGGGGACGAGTCATTCAAACATGAGGGTTCGCTCGCATGTTGTCTTACATTCGGTCGACCCCCCCGATTATACCTTATGACATGTCGGTCTCAATCCCATGTGCCGTTTTCTGATTGGACGAACCATTTGGCGGCCATCTTGGATTTAGTCAAAAACCTTCCAAGTATCTTCTCCGGAACTGCAGAACCGATCAACATGAAACTTAGCATACATGACCGAAAGATGAAGCTCTCTCAAATTTGCCCATTTGGAGTTACTGCGTAAATAAATATGACCGCCACCGACCAATCAAAATCGTCGGATTTTAAAGTAATGGATTTGGACGGCAAAAATTTGCTATATATATGTTACCGGCTACCGGGAAGCCGAAAATAGCAGTTTAGCAACCGAAAATCACTTCCGCTGCCACGGAAACGCCGATAGACGGCGCTTCCGACTGAAATTTCAAAGTTGGCCAATCCCATCCACAGTTCAGAGGAGCACACCTTATGAAATGTTGTTCTCAATTTCAAAAAACATTTTCTGATTTGATGAACCATCTGAAGGTCATCTAGGATTTACCCCAAAACTTTCTAAGAGAACCGCTGCAAAACTTAATACACGTGATCGATGGGTAGGCCTGGGGGTTCTAGCAGGCATATTTAAAATGTTGTTAAGTGGAAAGAAATTACCACCATCAAACAATTAATCTTGTCCAATTTCCATGCAGTGAATTTTCGTTATTTTTGAATAAATCTCGACGACAAACAACTGTAAATGTATGAGAATTGGCTTGTGTCCATTTACATTCTGACACTATGATGAATTATTATGAAGAGTCCAGTTTTCGTTATTATAGATATATCTGCACAACAAACAAAGTTACAGGTATGATGATTCAGATTATGGCATTTATTATCATCGTGGGTCCAGTTTTCGTTATTGCTGCTACAACCACAAACAAATGAAGGTAAATATGTGGAACTTGCGACAAATCACTTTTGTTATAGCAATTTGTTGTCGCAAAGAATTGTTATGAAGTTATAAATAATTTGGATACATCTCTGCAACAATGTATGGAATGGAACTTGTACCATATCACTTGGATTGTTACACCGATACCGGTGTGATTGATGGATAAGAATGTCCTGGTGATTAGTGTCCCTTTTCATATCCTTTTTTATTGCAACCAAGGACGGACACTTGTCTCCAGTGTGGAGAAAAGTGTCCTAGCTGGGTTGGGAGATGGGACCCGGACACTCTTAGCCACCGGACATTCTTATAGCCTCCACATCGGTGTTGTTACAATGAAATATTTTGAAGGGTCCCGTTTATATCATCGTCAAGAGCACAACAGCTTTCCCCTTCCGTATTCTCTCTGGCTCTAGCCGTTAATATAATGGGCCATTGCGCCTGTGTATCTATCTCGCTTCCCATCGTGGCCAGTCTTTGCTTTTTGTCCCCCGCCGCAACGCGGCCGGGGACTTTAAAATGGTTCTTGCTTCTATGTGTCCGTGCATGCACGGACATGTCCGTGCAAATACTTCGTAAGCAATAACTTCTAAATGCTTTGTCGGATTCCTCCGAAATTTGGCATCTGCATTCTTTGCGACAAGACGTCTCTTGGTATTACGTTTCAGCAAGATCCGCCTGTAGGTGGCACCACTGGGGTCTTGCTTCTATGTGTCCGTGCATGCACGGACATGTCCGTGCAAATACTTCGTAAGCAATAACTTCTAAATGCTTTGTCGGATTCCTCCGAAATTTGGCATCTGCATTCTTTGCGACAAGACGTCTCTTGGTATTACGTTTCAGCAAGATCCGCCTGTAGGTGGCGCCACTGGGGTCTTGCTTCTATGTGTCGTGCATGCACGGACATGTCCGTGCAAATACTTCGTAAGCAATAACTTCTAAATGCTTTGTCGGATTCCTCCGAAATTTGGCATCTGCATTCTTTGCGACAAGACGTCTCTTGGTATTACGTTTCAGCAAGATCCGCCTCTAGGTGGCGCCACTGGGTCTTCTTCAATCTGTCCGTGCATGTGGATGTCCGTGCAAATACTTCATAAGCGATAACTCCTAAATGCTTTGTCGGATTCCTCCGAAATTTGGCATCTGCATTCTTTGCGACAAGACGTCTGTTGGTATTACGTTTCAGCAAGATCCGCCTGTAGGTGGCGCCACTGGGTCTTGCTTCTATGTGTCCGTGCAAATACTTCGTAAGCGATAACTTCTAAATGCTTTGTCGGATTCCTCCGAAATTTGGCATCTGCATTCTTTGCGACAAGACGTCTCTTGGTATTACGTTTCAGCAAGATCCGCCTGTAGGTGGCGCCACTGGGTCTTGTTCCAATCTTTAATGCATGTCCCTTCATGTTTGTTGAAATCCTTCGCGAGCGATAATTTTCGAACAATTTGTCGGATATAAATATTGCTGCCATTTTGGCGGGGGACCTAGCATCCTCTGGCTGCTTGTTCACATTCCATCGTGGCCAATCTTTGCTTTTGTGGAGATGTAACTAAAATTTAATGTTCTTATATGGCACGCATGTGTAGCATCTTAGCATTTTGAATTGCGGTTGTAAGACAGTTGAATTTTTATTGATCGTCAGAGTTGGTTACGTGATATAAACAGTCGCCTTTGTTTGCAATCAAAAGGCGGGTGCAATTGAGGCTTATGACGTAGGTATCAGAACAGTCATTTGAATTAGACCTATTTTAAATTTGTTGTCTATATACTGAGTAAGCATAAACATGATAAACCCATTTCATTCACCAAATGTCTATAGTTCGAAGAAACCCGATAGATTGTGGATTTTGGGATTTTTTTGGTGCACAATAGAAGAAAATAGCAAAGAATATACAGTGATATCTTGCTCACCCGGTGGGAGCCATCGAATTAGAAGAAAAGCAAATAACTGAATCCTCCCAGAGTCTGTTAGGCATGATAGGGTCCCGAGAATGGTTCATATAGCGATATAACAGTATGGATTCGTGGTGAATTTCTATGCCAGGGTCAGTTTTCGTTATATAGGCTATATCTAATTGAAGGTACAGAAATAGAATCGCTTTTGTGGGCAAGTATGGTGGTCTAAATAACATCGCCAATAGCTTGAAATCCGCTATCGCGGGTATATTTATATTTGGTATCAATTAAATATTTTCAGTCGGAAAATATTCGTCTCTAATATATCTCCTCACTTGCGTATAAATGAATAAAAAATCTTTTTATATCAGATTTCCCACGTGATATGCTTCATCGGTCTTTTATCGATGAATTAATTCGAATATTGATTTGATCTTGAACACGCCTAACCCATATTTCCGCGAATTAACTGATTTTGTCATCTTTATCTGATTGTTATCCTACTTCCTGAGGGCAATACATCTGATGGAACTACGCTACCTTAACCCGCTTCATCAGCTTTTCTGAGATAAAAATTTGGACATATTTTTATCCCCCAAACATTAAAAAAAATACTTCATAAGCAATTAATCAATCAATCAATCAATCAAACTCCAGAGATACGAACAGATTAATTATCCATCGTACTATATTACTATATACGAAGTAGGCTCTCATTCGCAAATTGTCCGGCAATGAGTAAGTCAGTCAGTGAGTGAGTCAGTTCATCCGAATCCTTTCTCCGGCAAAATAGGGAGAACCGTTGACATTAGAACCTTGATTTTTGGCATCAACGAGCTGACCTACTTTTGATGAAAATTTGACCTACTTAGGTTACCTATAAACCTCGAAATTGGCGAAAACATATCCTAATGCCTCCTAAGACCATGGAAAAGCGCTTAATTAGATCAATGTCAGTGTGACCTGACCTAATTGGGTCAAGGTCAATGTGACCTACTTTCTGACCCAATTTCTGACCTAATTAGGTGACATAGAAACCTCGAAATTGGCAAAAACATGTCTGAATGTCTCCTACGATCATGGGAATGGGCTTAATTGTATTTGCTAAAGCTTTTTCCAAAACTAAATATATTTGTTAATACAAGTAAGGTGATCACTACTTTATAATATACTGGCATGAACGTGGTCCAATCCAAGCCCGGAAAAGCTAATGGTCAGTCTTAGGTCAAGGTACACACTTAAATCATATCAAACCCTACATCGTAGGTCCTTTGACGTTAGTCTCACTGCCATGTCCATCGTAGGCTACTATATTACTATTTACCACATATTTGCCTATGAAACTGGACATTTAGCCCCCTTGATACCATGGAATGTCACCGTTGCATATCATGATATGGATTTCTGCCCTCACGCGCGGACCTGATATCGGTTATCCCACCCCCCACCCTCTTGGGCTGATATCGCGCACAGGATTTCCCCTCGAGGAACGGGCCGAGAGCAATTTTGTGCTTTTCGCAAAAGGTGTTTTTCACCTGGATCTAATAGATCGTGCTACGTATCAAATTTTACGAGGTATGCGTAGTTTTCCGATAATCGGTCTTGCATTTCAAACTTTTCGTGACAATTAATATATATCGCGCTCTAACATGTTGTTTATCATCAAAATGGAACGAATACATTTTCGCAACAATGACCGCATTTTACCGAGGGTCCAATTTTCGTTGAAACAGTTTCATGTAAAAATGTTTTCTAACTTGCTTTGTCAATTACAATGCTGTCATTCATCTATAAATATGTGATGAATAGATTATGACATAGCCATTTCTATCTCGTCCCGGACATCAGCCCTCGACCTCATATGGGGTCTCGGGTTGATGATGCCAGGGCCGATATGGAAATGGGTATACAATAATCTCTATTTATCGGTGTTAAGCAACATCGAGTGAGGTCAATACTTGGATTGGTGACCGGGTGCTATACTGGCTAGGCTAATCAGTGTCCAGGATAATAGGAACTGTGGGCGCTCTGGCACATGTAGGTATTGTCGTGAGTTGGCTGAAAAACTGTTGAAAATGACTTTAATACCTACTCATTCACTCACTCGCCCTATTCATCGGTAAGTAGAATAAAGAACACCGATCTCTTATTATTTCTGAGGGGCGGTGAAGGAGGAGGAGTAACGTCACGTCTGGTCGAGGTCACGTCCGGTCAAGACCGGGTCAAATGTCATGGTCGATGAATTACAAGCGTCTAGTCCGTCATTCATAATCCAGCCGTCGTCCATTAGAGAATATCCGCGTCCATAATCCAAAGACCTATTCCATTTTCCACATAATAGTATTAGCACAAAATTCAAAAAGACAATCATAGTATACATAAACATAGGCTTGTTTCCTGCAAGAGAGAAGCGGTCAACAGTTTTCAATGATGCCGGCAAGACATCATGATGTTCCAAAAATATCAAATCCGTATCGCTGATCAGTATTCTTAATCCATAATATTCGTTGTAAAGTCGTCATCTAAAGAATGATGTATCTCAGTCACGCTTTGATTGTGACTGTTCATATGAGTACCATGAGGATCTTGAAGTACATGGGTTCATACGGCCCCTAGCCCCGGGTTAAGCGGAATTAGACACAAGTTACGAAACGTAGCGCCATAGATCTTGCACGCTACGTTCGTATTTTGCTATCAGCATGCGATATGTATCGCCAAATTTGAGAAACTTTTGAGTGGAGGCGCTTGGTGGAATAGCCCTGTTTTATAAGTTTCTGCAACAATGTTTTGTGACGTTGATTAAAATCATCACATTTAACACAGGATCTAGCAAATGCTACTAAGCGAGATATGTAAACGCCATATGCAGGTCCCACTGGAATATTACTGTCCAGAAAGGGATAGTTTACGATGTCGAAATTGTAATCATCTCTTTTGTCATAAAGTCGACGAGAGAGAATGCCCGCTTCATTTTTATAGAGATATAGATCTAAATATGATGTGCCTGTAGGGCTATCTGTAGTTTCCTTCAAATCCAGTGAAGGTGGATATATATCCTTCACTGCGTCATTTATATAGCGATTATCCACAGCGAGAAGATCGTCTATATAGCGTTTGGTGAATGAGAAGGAACGGGCTTTGAATGGATCGGTTTTTGAAAGCGCCTGCATATAGTCCTATTCATAAGAGAACAGATACAGGTCAGCCAACAGGGTGCACAATTAGTACCCATTGGAATACCTATATGCTGCTGATATATTGTGTTGCCAAATTTCACATAGATATTTTTAATGAGAAATTCAAGCAACTCTATAAACAAAGAAACATCCCATGAATGATATCTCTTGTATGTAGTAGAGCTAAAGAATGCTTTATGGCTTCCGACATTAATATATCTACGATCAGTTTTCTTGAACACAGATACTATTAATAAACTTAGACGGTCAATAAGGTCCTGATGAGGGATTGTAGTATAGAGAGTCGAGAAATCCCATGTGGATACATCTCTGTACGGTATGTGACCTTTAGCATCAAGCTCTTCCGTAAGCCATTTTGAGTTTTTCAGTATCCACATACATTAAACGCCAGAGTTCTTAGAAATAGTGGCGCAATACCTTTCCCAAAATGCTTTTACCTCCTGAAGGGCCCTCGTCAATAGGGTTGAAAGAAGCTTGGTGGTGCAGCTTCTAGAACCAGCTATGAATCTAGCTTTGTATGGTGATTTATGCATTTTGGGAGTCCAGTATATTTTTGGTATGTCGTTATGATTGGTTGGAAGACAAATACCTCTTTCCCTGAGAAACTTTTTGTGATTGTTAAATAAATCTTCCAGAGTAAATGCAGTTTGGGAGTAAGTAGACGTATTTGATGAAGATATGTCTACACTCAATTCTTTAACCAGCACCTGGTAATAGTAATATTTACATATGAATATTATATTATTCGGAGCTTTGTCTGCTGGGACTATGACGAATTTACTCTGGAGATTTGCTAGAACTTCTTGAGAATTGAGGTTTCTCAGAACTTGTTTTGCTTGGGGAAGAGTACTTCTGTCAATATGGCGGATTGTTTCAACGACCTTGCTCTTGGTGAGGTCCAGCCAATCAGCGAGTACTGTAGGTTCAACTTTTTCTCGCTTAGACCAATCAATAACGTACTGTTCCAATGCAGACAGGACTATCTTCTGGTCGGCCTTCAGATTTATTCTTCTTGGCTCTATATTTAGGTCCTTTCATCAGGAGTAATTTCAGATCCTTATCACTCACCACATCAAGGTCACCAGTCACAATATGTTTGCATGGTGTATAGATAAAGTTCGACGATTCACAATCACAACTATAGCCAGGGCAACGTGGAGAATAGACAAGAGGGTACGTGACGGGGTGGGGTGAATATGAATATAGGAAAAGGCGGATAACGGACAAATGGACAAGTGACCTAATAGGGATCCTATGGGGTCGGGGAGACTGTCAACGTGGAGCTTTCGTCTGGGCCGATCACACGATGGGTGATTAGGTCACGTAACTGGCTGGTGTATATGCAAAACTAGGATTTTCTAGGGCAAAAATGCAGAAAAACGAACTTCACACGCCGTCAAATGGATCCAGGTGGGCCAATAGGGCTCCGAAGGATCGGGTAGTGTGTCAACTTGAAGCACTCATCGAGGTCGATCAGGTGATGGGTAGGGTAGATGCAACATTAGGATTTTCCTGGAAACATAAAAATGCGGAAAACGGATTTAAAATCAAAACTGGTCATGGCGGCCCCATAGGTGTCCTAAGGGGTCGGGGAGTGTCTCATCTTGAAGGGCTCGGCAAGTAGCGCACACTCGGGATAGTTCTGAATGGAAATAACGTCATGCATACTAGTCTTTACAAGGAGCATCATAAGCTTAACTTCCGGCGAAGACTTCAATTACAGGCTATTATACTGTATTGTGTCTGTGTGATAAATGGTATGTAAAATAACTAATTAGTTAATCAATCAATTAAATGAATTCAAATAATTGCCAGTCTACAGTGGTTATGCAATACTAATAAAATATTCATGTAAATCACCAAATCACATCTCATATTTTGCAACATTCTGCTGAACTTGGACACGTGGAAAATTGTCTGAGAATAAACATTTATCTATTATTCTGGGTCTCGCTGAAAGATTTAAACGTGTGACAATGGAGGATGTCCTATTTTCGTTTCTTGGGTACAGTTTCACAGACCCCTAAAAATAACATGTAGTAAATCGGCTGAGTACATCTTCAGAAAGCCAGATTCCCTGTATTCGCCGTCATAAATGACCCACCACACCAATAAGTCAACCAGAACTGATCAATGTCATCCTGCCCGACACCATTACTGCAGATTTTGGCGGTCGCGGATTAAACTGGCGCAGATATTATTTGCCTATTGAACTTTGGACATGTTCAGGCACAAACTCCGAACAGGGTTGTCCAACATTTTGCCAGCTTGAACACCCCTGCAAGATTCAATTATTCAGGTAGCCCAGAAACAGAACATCACCTCGCCATGTAAATTTAACAGGCCAATCTCCTTTATCAAACGTACTCGATATAATGGAATTTGATGTCACCTTGCTATAGACGCATGTAACGTCTTGATTTCGATAAAAAGGATGTTCACATTTTTTTTCTCTCTCTTAACAGTTTTTCGATAACTAATTACCGGCTCGTATAGGCGTTATGCTGTTTGCAAAGAAAAAGACGTTTAGACAGACTTTGGTGAATCAGGCCCAACAGTGCTGCCTGATTCAGGAAGAATTAGTGAAACGCTGCAGGAAATCTCGCCAGCTTTAGGCTGATCCCCGCGCAGTCAGAACAACCCTGCGCGGAGAGTGCCAAACGACGTTTTTCGCCCAAGATGGTAGCTTATAGTATTGAACCCTTCTACAGAGGGTCAATGATCGGCTGATGCAGCAACAACAAAATTTTCCCAGTTAGACACCAGATTTTGAAATCGAAAACGAGGCCGCGCTATCTCATCGGTCAACTGAGACAGTCACGTGGTTGTGTATGAAGATTGGGGTGGCTCCTATAAATAGTGATCCGATAAAAATGCTCGTCTTAGTTTAAAATGGCGATCTCGCATGACCAATGACTGAAGGGGAGACAGCTGGAACAGTACACTATCACTGTATGTTAATATCTTGATTAACAGTGAGTACTACAGTCTACCAAGATGGCTGACGTATAGCAAAGCTACAATCGTGGAGCCGTAGCTTAGTATGGAAACTGGTTCAGACATTCTCATTTCTACCCAGGCCCAAATGTGCATTGTCAGTTATTTTTACCCCACGGCCAAAAATGGCCTTTGGGTATAGTCGGCTTCACTTATACGTCTGTCCATCCGTCTCCGTTTTCTCTTTAACATCATATCTGACGAATGACTAAGCCTAGGAACATCCGAACACCCAAATTACATGGTAACAAGAGTAAAAGCTTATTGAAAATCAGTGAGATTGACCTTTTTCTCTGGGTCATTTGTAGTTATAGTGACTGTAAAAACAACAAATTATATTGGACTATAATATAATCAATGTGTTCGACATTTGTATCTTATCAATTTCACATTGTTTTTTTGTCCACTTGCTAAATGTCCCAGCAAGGAGGTCGGAGGTTCGCGCATCAAATTCTGTTGACGAGGAGAAGCACGAGAGTTCGTAGTATTATTGAACATCTCACTCATAAGTCGAAAACAGTATATCATATGAAAAGTAGCTTGCCCGTGTCCAATATTGAGGGAGTTGTACGGTCGGGTAACACGTGTTCGGGATGGTGTCCCTATATTCGTCATAGCCAAGTCGTAAAGGTCAACTTCCGAGTGCAGGGACAAAGAGTGAGCCTGTGACATGAAGCATGCGCTGTGGTGAATTTGACCTTTCTACGGAGGGCCAATATCTGGCTAATGCAGCAACAACAACATTTTCCCAGTTTGACGCAGGATTTTGAAATTGAAAACGAGGCCGCGCTATGTCATCAGTCAACTGAGACAGTCACGTGGTTGTGTATAAAGATTGGGGTGGCTCCTATAAATAGTGATCCAATAAAAATGCTCGTCTTAGTTTAAAATGGCGGTCTCGCATGACCAATCACTGAAGGGGAGACAGCTGGAATAGTACGCAGACACTGTCTGTTAATACCTTGATTTAAAGGAAAAGTTCGGGTTTGGTTGCCTTTAATACATATTAATACAACTCACCAAATTAAACCCAAAAGATATATTTTCTCATTTTCAAATTTTTTTTTGAAGGAGTACTAATCATTTCAAAACCGCGAAAGCCGCGCTCTGGCAACTAGAAATGAAAATGGTATGAGCTATTAAATATTTGAAGTAATTCTTGCCAATTTTTACGCCGTCAAACTTGCATCTTAACACACGCAGCCCAATGCTCAACCTCCCCACAGCGCATGCTCCATTTCGCAGGCTCCAATAACATCCCTGCCTCCAATAGCGGAAGTTGACCTTTACTACGTTGCTATGACGTATAGGGGAAACCAACCAACGCACGGTTCAGTTTGAATCCGACCAAACGACTCCTTTAGTGTTGCACATGAGCGAACTACTTTTCATATGCTCTGCCCAGATAAACAGGGAAAATTATCTCCAGATAATTCTTTTTAACGCTAGGTCAACGGAGGTATTATGCAGACTTGAAAAGTAATCAAAATTTTCGTTAAACATCTATTTTACTATATATGATATCACTTCCGGCGATGTGCGCGAAGGCCCCGAATCCGGTCCAAAAATCTGACTGGTGGCTGGGGTGTTATTAGACCCCCAGCGAGGTGGTTGCCCAATGCTACCTCCATATGTCTGCCTTCCGCTTACGGCACACTGTTTTACATAGTTTTACTTCTATTGGCTAAAATAGGTCACGTGACAATACAATGGCGCTTTCCTGGAGTTTGGTAAATTTGACGGTATCACAGCATTTGGTTAACTATTTCTGTGTTAAAATAAATTCCAAAAATTATAAAAAAATACAGTTGAATACCATTTGACTAGCTCTTTCAGTTGAAATATATAGCTTTACCATACCCGAACCTTTCCTTTAACAGTGAGTCGTACAGTCTAAGGTTGAGCCAGACAGGAAATACCAATCGCTATAGATATGAAAGCAATATATCAATGTCAGAAACTTTTTGTTTTAAACACCCAGACAATAATAGCAAAAAATCAAAAGTAGACTGCGTAGCATCAATACACAATAAGATTTTGATCGCACCTTTGGTGCAGCTGTAGTCGCCGAAGGCAAAAGGGTTGAACTTTTTCCTGGTGAGAGACGGGGGTTTATACAGCTACAGTCACCAATGGCCTTGGGCAAGCAAAAGAAGACATGAAAATGAGCAGCTTTTTGTCTGAAAGCAATAACTGTAGAAATACATTGTATATGATACGAAGAAATGATCATTACCGTTCGTTATCGCGCAATAAAAGTGAACTCTCAAAAGAAAACAAACATTTTAGTGATAAAATACATATGGTTATGATCATCTGTGCGGACCTTTGGTTTTATGAACCATACACACGATTGCTCCCAAGATATAACTGACATTTTTACCACTATATGTCTAGGTCATTCGTATTGCAGAAAGATGTTTTACACCTCAGTTGTTATCGCCATATAAATTCCAGAACTGCTGAGCATACTACTTCATTAATGTTATAAGGCTCAGTGCAACAAGTATTGAGCTTCAGTGTGCTAGCTGTGCATTTATTTCCATTCCTCCTATTGTGAGGTGATCATTTACATAAATGACCGAGGTTTAGCCTTTTGAACTTTGTAAACTGGGTTCTTGTACAGGAAGGTATACTAATTGTAGGGCTAATGTATAATGGTTATTTTGCTGCCTCACTAATGGACAATTATTATTCCAACTGGGCTTTCCATATAAGCCTTGTATTTAACATTATAGTCATATATCAGGAACAATACAACACTTTACAAGTGTTAAATTTAGCATTGTAAAGTGCTGTATTGCTCCTGATACAACACAATAATATTGGATATACACTTTTATTCAACGCTTTCTGCGAGCTCGACTGTTACCTAAGTCATATTTTCCACTCCGACTCCCAATCACTTCTGTGCAAAGTATTCATTGAACAAAATGAGGACCATAGATTAAATAACAGAAACAACTGGATATGTTATATAAAGAACAAATTGAGTGTGGTCAAGTCCGACCACATCTGGAAAAACCTTGGCTGTCGAATCCCCCACTCGACTAATAAGTTCATTAAAAAACAACTTGAAAGTATATATACCAATACTTGGAAAGAGCAAATGAAACTTAGCAGCAAGTTCTCTACATACAGTGAATTGCAACATGCTCCTCGCCTTGCGAGTAACATAATGGCAATAAAAAACAACAAACATCGTTCTGCGTTAATCAAACTCAGAATTAGCGCTAATAAATTACCAATCGAAAAGGGGCCTTACACCAACACACCCAGATGTGATCGTTTATGCACGATAGAAGACACTTTGGGGGATGAAAAACATTTTCTATTGTACTGCTCTGTATTTAAAAAGCAAAGAGAGTCCCTGTTTAATGCACTTTGCTTACCCCCCATACCTGCATGCAGACCCCAACAACTTATTCAAGCAACTTGCTGATGGGTCAAATTTTATCATGGCTAAAGCAACCGCAAAAGGAGGTGTTCGGTTTGACCGTATTTTTTTCCTTAGTGTGTTGCGTTTATAAACCAAAAATATAATTTCCTCTCGTTTACTTTAAAAGTTATTAGCTTGAGAGAGAAAATACTGAATTTTCATATTCTCAATTTTCACCGAGAATAGATTTGTCAAAAAAATATTACGAGTATTAGAAAATAAGCATTTGTTTGCTTTTGCAATTTTTGGCGATATTCTTGAAGGGAATTCCATTCGTATATAAAATATGACACCTTTAACCAAAACGAATCTTACATATCGAAATGCGGTGGATTTGATCCAAAATGATACTGAAGAATCGTTCTGGTTAAAGGTGTCATATTTTCATGATATTGAAATATGCCAAAACGCTTGTAATGTTCTGAAAGGGTGTAGTTCACCGCCATTCGGCACATGATTCCTCATTTTGATAATTGTAACAGCTGCTTGGCCGAATGGTTACAGTGTCGGACTACAGATTAAAAGTAAACCAACATTTTGGTTCGAATCCCCAAATACCCGAAAAAATTTTTTTTCATTTTTTTCTTTTTCTCTCATCTTCATCATTTTGGACTTTAAAGTGAAATAAAGACAGCGAACCCTTAACGCACATAATCCCTTATTTTATTATAATTCGTCAATAGAATTGCACACTAGCAACACCACACACAGTCAGTATTTGAATATTCTGACGATCCAGCAGAGCAAAAAATTAATTGTTAAACATATATAATTTCGTCTTAGGGCAGCGGAAAGTTGTAACTATGAATTGAAAAGTTATAAGGTTAAACTTGTCTTATATCAAGGCCTTTATTAAGGAAATGACCCTCAACAAGTGGTGACGCTTGCTTTCCCAATTAATTATGCATGTGCCAATATGTGCCAATGGTAACCGTATGAGAATATGAACCAGGATTTCCCATTTGACTGGCCTCGCCTGTCTGACAAAGAGTTGGGGAATACCTGAGCATTACGTCACAATTTACCGGCCGGCTCGAAGCGAGACAATAGAACAGCAGAGAGCGACTCTGAAGGGAAAAATATCCATCTAAAGCGAACACCTCCTTTGTCTACGACTGTTTCAGCCTCTTGGGTTAATGTACATGCTTGGTGTTCTATAGAATCATTGATCACCTATAAATATATACACCTCACTCAAGAGTAGCATGCGTATTGGTTATTTTAAAATATGGCTATTTTAGTCTCTGGTAAATGGAAACCCTTTTATATATTTGCATGTTGTTTTATCTGTTGTCTGATGTTTGTAGTTGTGTATGTTTTATATGTATGTATGATTGCGTTTTAGCCCTGCTGGGCACAACTTTTATGCAAATAAACTATTCTATTCTATTCTATAACACTTATAATGGTGTCACTCGTCGGACATTTATAATGTTAAATACAACACTTGCCTTTAAAGAGTGCATAATATGAGCTAGATTTTACTTTTTGATACCATGACATTTTACCACTAATATATTCTACCAAGAAACACAGGTAAAGTTTGTGCTCTGCTAATAGGAAATGTTGAAGCCGTTTACAGCCATAACCTGGAAACCTCAAACTAATCCACGAAAATCAGTATTAAGTATTGGTCAGGGTACTCCGCTCCGTGTGTGACAGGTTTGGGAACTGGGGGCATGGAGAATCAAATCAAAATTGAGACTGACAATGAAATAACAAAACATTCCAATAATTGATGCTCTCCAAGCATGCACACTAAATACAAATCTGAGAAAATTGCAGAACTCGCCACTCGCCGTGCGCCGGTTTTCCTCCCGCGACTGGCGAGTGTCTTAATTTATTAACAGGTAGGAAAAGACTCGTCGCGTTTAGTCGCCTGTCGCCGGAGGCCTCTGTGACGGGTGGCAAGTTTCTAAACGCAAGCTTGACCCAAATAGAACACCATAGCCTGGGCGTCACTAGACAGGTGACCAATTCATTCTTCCTAACTGTTTCTACACAGTACAGAAAAGTTCACCACCTCGTATTTTTGCGTTTAATTACCATTTCTGGCAACTTAGAACCGGTCAATTGTAACTTGCAAGCCACATTTAAGTAAATGATCTTGAGAATGGGTGCAGACTCACATGATCTGATCACTGAATTTACTTAATTATTATAATTAACGAATATGTTGATATATTTTTCTGCAGAAAACCCTCAGATTATAATCTACACAAAACTACACAAAAGTACTGAACTGACGAAACTACAGCCAAAAACTTCAGAATGCCGTCCGGTAAGACTGTCTCCAAAATAAGGGGATTCAATGTAATTGTGATACGAGTATTCACCTATGTTCAACACTAATTGTTCTGGGTCTGAAACGAGTAACCGTGGCGTGGGGAGCCGAAAATTCATTTTGAGGCAATAACACAATATTGACCTTAATGTGGTGCGGCACCTTATTTAGGCAGCAATGATAAATGCATTGATACAAAACATACATTTTACCAACTTTTTATCCATCCCATAAGTTTTGACACAGAAGATTTTGGGGACATACATATATCGAATGTCGACGTTGACGTCTATATTATTTTCGTATGTAGATTATTCAAGGGTGTATATATAAAGAAAGGTATGGGCCAGGTGTTTAGTGAAACTACTCCAATGCCGGAGGGGGTAGGCTAGTCGGTTCAATGGTGAATCACAAAGCTGCAAGCGACCCCGCAATGTCAGCAAAATGACCAACACCCATTGATCAGTTCCTCCTCTGACCACCTTGTACTATCTGACACATACGTGTCAACGTCCGCCATATTATTAACTGATTATACCCGGACATATCGGCCTACATACATCTCTAAATATATCCACGTAAACCAAACCTCAAATTATAAATACTAAACCTCCCATGCATCTGGGTACCACAGTGGGATGAGTTAATATAATGTCCTGGCACCCAATCGTATATGTGCGACGAATGGTCACTGCAGAGCAGAAGAAATATGCAAACCACCCGTCAGTATTGAAAAGTTGAATTACCAAATACTGTATTACAGACAAGATGAAACCCTCTCAATTGCATACTGCTTGATTGAAACTTCTGTTTAATCGAATTGGAGTGAAATCACAAATGTATC
>JAVTVY010043527.1:0-21765 GCA_036873755.1 Hanleya hanleyi | reverse complement strand
CAGGTATAACTAGGCAGTCAAAATTAAACAATCTGGCGTAATGATACATCTCCGCTCCGTAACGGAGTCTACATTAAGATAATGCATAGACTCCACTATTATGCCTTAAAGGGTGCACTCCGGAGATTCTTTTATTCGGCATGGGATAGACTATGGCTCCGTTTTTCGGCCACCAGTTGTCGCAAAACCTTCAACCCAAATCACTTATATGTATATATTTTCTGAAAGAGCATGATGAAACTATTATTTTAAGATATAACACTGCTATGTTATAGAAAAATTTAACTTGAACATTGTCCTCCATGCTTGCTTCATTTTTCCTAGAAAACCCCTTAAAAATGTCGAAAAATGGTCAAATTCGGCTCAATTTCCAGAAAAATCTGTAAGAGCGATTTCAATTAAACTTCTTACTCACGTTCCCTGGTCCGGTCTCAACTTAAAAAGGCAAAAAAAAGGGGATGTTAACCTAACCGTTTTTTGTCAGATTTTCTTCCCGTAAATGAGTCCCGATTTTTAGGCACACCCAAGGGGGCATAACTGAGGCAGGACAAACTTTACTCCATGATCCCGATCAGCGTGTAGACGAAGCCAGCACTCGATTTGTACGTACTCGTTTGCAGCGTTGATAATGCTGAATAGGATGGCATTATAGATATAAGCTATTAAGAAGACAAGAATTATGATGTAGCAGAACAAGGGCAGTCTATCGTATTATGAAATTAGAGAGGGGCCATTACTACGAAACTGCGGAGGGCCACCTTAAGGGGCAGGATGTTTTTTACGAAATTAATTATTCACATGTATCGTCATCTCAGAGTGTTTGCGAGTATGGCGGTATACAACACTTGCCAGTTATACATATTATTTTGGGAAATCCGACCGATAACTTTCCCCCTACCCCATCTTTGTTTTGATCAATTTTGCCAATTCTAGCAGGATTTTCGAGAACAAAACTCAAAATTAACCTATTTCTTCTTAATAATGGTCATCCATTCGGCAATATGAAGGCCGTGGTTACTTTTCCGCTTTCCAATGATAGCAGAAACGCGGGAAAATGCAAATAAGCGATGTAACCAAGTCAAATTATTGGTAATTTTGCACTCAATTTTCTCTTAGAAACATGGGAAATACTTCAGAAACTTGAGAAATAATTTGTAAAACCATAATAATATACATCCATTCCATCCTTTATGGACTGTAAATGGGTTCTCTTGTAAAGAAAATTTACACTGGCAAATTTATATCATTCTGATAGGACCTCGTTCTGCCATAATATCCACCGAAATCTCAGTCCAGGGGGAGATAACTCCTGTATGGAATACAGTATGCAGTAACCTCAATTGTACTAATGGACACACTGTGGATTATTTTAATCGAACTCCTGGTCTTCTTTCCACCTGCTTCCGAAAATAGCGCTTCAGGTATAACTAGGCAGTCAAAATTAAACAATCTGGCGTAATGATACATCTCCGCTCCGTAACGGGAGTCTACATTAAGATAATGCATAGACTCCACTATTATGCTATAAGGGGCAGGATGTTTTTTACGAAATTAATTATTCACATTTATCGTAATCTCAGAGTGTTTGCGAGTATGGCAGTATACAACACTCGCCAGCTATACATATTATTGTGGGAAATCCGATCGATAACTTTCCCCCTACCCCATCTTTGTTTTGATCACTTTTGCCAATTCTAGCAGGTTTTTTCGAGAACAAAACTCAAAATTAACCTATTTCTTCTTAATAATGTGCATCCATTCGGCAATATGAAGGCCGTGGTTGATTTTCCGCTTTCCAATGATAACAGAAACACCGGAAAATGCAAATAAGAGATGGAACCAAGTCAAATTATTGGTAATTTTTCACTGAATTTTCTGCTAAAAACATGGAAATACTTCAGAAACTTGAGAAATAATTTGTAAAACCATAATAATATACATCCATTCCATCCTTTATGGACTGTAATGGGTTCTCTTGTAAGAAAATTTACACTGGCAAATTTATATCATTCTGATAGGACCTCGTTCTGCCCATAATATCCACTGAAATCTCAGTCCAGGGAGAGATAACTCCTGTATAGAATACAGTATGCAGTAACCTCAAGTGTATACTAATGGACACACTGTGGATTATTTTAATCGAACTCCTGGTCTTCTTTCCACCTGCTTCCGAAAATAGCGCTTCAGGTATAACTAGGCAGTCAAAATTAAACAATCTGGCGTAATGATACATCTCCGCTCCGTAACGGAGTCTACATTAAGATAATGCATAGACTCCACTATTATGCCTTAAAGGGTGCACTCCGGAGATTCTTTTATTCGGCATGGAATAGACTATGGCTCCGTTTTTCGGCCACCAGTTGTCGCAAAACCTTCAACCCAAATCACTTATATGTATATATTTTCTGAAAGAGCATGATGAAACTATTATTTTAAGATATAACACTGCTATGTTATAGAAAAATTTAACTTGAACATTCTCCTCCATGCTTGCTTCATTTTTCCTAGAAAACCCCTTAAAAATGTCGAAAAATGGTCAAATTCGGCTCAATTTCCAGAAAAATCTGTAAGAGCGATTTCAATTAAACTTCTTACTCACGTTCCCTGGTCCGGTCTCAACTTAAAAAGGCAAAAAAAAGAGGATGTTAACCTAACCGTTTTTTGTCAGATTTTCTTCCCGTAAATGAGTCCCGATTTTTAGGCACACCCAAGGGCATAACTGAGGCAGGACAAACTTTACTCCATGATCCCGATCAGCGTGTAGACGAAGCCAGCACTCGATTTGTACGTACTCGTTTGCAGCGTTGATAATGCTGAATAGGATGGCATTATAGATATAAGCTATTAAGAAGACAAGAAGAATTATGATGTAGCAGAACAAGGGCAGTCTATCGTATTATGAAATTAGAGGGGGGCCATTACTACGAAACTGCGGAGGGCCACTAAACAATTATTAAATTTCCCCTTGTGACGTCATGACTTCGAATGGCAAACTCTTTGTTGGCGTGGCACTTGTCGACGTCATGCATTGTTGGCACTTCATGAAAAATGGCGGGAAAAGATGTAGGTACAGGTGGTTTCAGCGCTCTATTCATGCCCCTTTTTTGGATGGCGACCTACATTGAAATTGACTTATTCAGAAACTACGAATTCCAAGGAATACATAAAATAAACATCAGAAAATTGACATGACATTTGAACATTCTGAAAACAAGTATATCTCAAGTATTGGGTGTTTACATAGTATTCACGTTGTACCAATTTGCCACAGGCACACGCTATTCAAGCTGAAAATTTGAAAAAAAGCAGTACGCTATGCCCCATTTGCTTTTAGTCCACCATCACCACACCAAATCGCTCTTCGTCCGTGGACCGTCCGTCCGTCCGTCCGTCGTCCGTCCGTAAACAATTCTTTCTCGAATTGGTATTCCGGTTCCCCTTGGAGTCTAGTTGTGCAAGATAACTTTTCTGTTTTAATTCGAAAATCCAATATGGCCACGAGGCGGTCATCTTGGATTTGTCATAAAACTTTGTTATCGTGATTTTTTCAGGAACTACTGCATGAGTCTTTCTCAAATTTGGTACACAGGTTTCCCTTGTGGTCCAGTTGTGCAAGATCTTTTTTTTTGTCCGATTCGAAAATCCAATTGATGCTTCAAATTAATACGGTATTCCCGAGTTGTGACGTTGCATCACAAGACTCGGCGGATCAAACGGTGGGGCATATTATATATATTGAGTACAGAGAATATCCATATCCTTCAGCTTCTATATCAAGGAGTTCAAATGATTCTGAATTAAATGTATTTCTCCAAATTTTAAATCAGTTTACTTTAGTCCATGCCGTTGCAAGTGAACTGCCCACCGTTTTCTCTACCGACCGGTCAGCTACACGAAGGGACGTCACTCTTGCGACGCAACGTCACAACTCGGCAAATGCAGACTACTGCGTGTTTCGATCCAAGGGAGATAATCAGGATTCAGACACTTCCAAATTTCAACATAACTGCACGGACCGGATCCCTTCAGTATTAATTTGTGTACCATCTTACTATTTTCAAGCATGGTGTCGTGACAGAGATATATCAAAATAGCCCAGAAAAAAGAACAGAACTAGCATTCGTTTCTAAATAAGATATCAGGTATGTTTCATAGCTCACATCAAAGTGTCGAAGAGATTTGTCCTCGCTTCCAGTACCAATGATGACACGTGCAAAAAAAAAAAAAAGACGAAGGATCCTCCTTACATTCACTTTCAGACTAACTTGTAGTCTTGTACTATAACAACCGATATCAAGTACAGTTTCTAGAAATCTTGAAACTCCTGAAACTTATAAAGATAATTTGTTCTCCAGTGTCCTTTTTTCCATCTTTTTCGCTCAAATTGGACATTCTGCAAACAAAATTACAAATCAATCATTTGTCTGAGTAACAATGGACAAAGAGATCCTCTTGTCATTAGCATAAAATTAACGGACAGTGGTGAGCACCAAGATCGTTCAGGATCTCTCGTTTATCAATTTCTTATATAGGATGAACTTCCAGAGCTATGCAAAAAATATTTTGTACCGAAACCAGGGAGCCACCTTCATGACGTAGCCCACAGTACGAATTAGGCTCTTGTTTCTTTCATGCATTATCATCCCATTATACTGATGTATTATTTTCTCCTCTCAGGGTGCAGTCACTTATTCCTCGCTCCCGGTGATCCTCTACGGAATTCTTGCCATCGTTGCTGCTTTCCTGGCTTTGTTGCTACCAGAGACGCTGAACAAGAAGCTTCCCGATACGGTAGCAGAGGCAGAGACGATGGGCTGGGGATTCTGTGGACGTGATAATGATTACATAAACAATGGGAACGAAATCATTAAGAGACAGGATGCTACCGAGCTTTAAAACTATCGGAGTGATGGGAAGCCAAAATCTGGTCTACATGATTAGTACCGTACAAGTGCGAGTTGATCATTCAGCATTTTCAGTCCATTCTTCATGTAACGACCGGGTCATTCTCACGGAAAGACGCAATTCGTGTCACTCGACCCAAATTCTCTTCTAACCAGTCTTATGGCTGAAAAAAATTCAGATTGTTCGTAGTATTCATTAGTAGAGTACGAATAACTCATTGAAAGCACTCTCCCGATTGATTTTTTCGGGTAAATTTTCACCAGAACCCTCAATTTAGGGTAAAATAGGCTTGTAACTGGCTGTAGTGACCTACTTGATACCACGATAAAGTTGCCAAAAATTCTTTTGTTCTACATTATTCTACCTTTTTGGCAACCAGCTGCATCTGTTCTTTCAATATATGAATATATTTTTTACAAGAGCAGATTATCTTGTGAAAATGGCATGGGCAAAGGTCTGCAACTGGTTTTCGGGTCATTGGTGTTACTGTAACTGAAATCGGAGCCAAAAAGCGAACGCTTAAATTAGAAACAAAGATTTGCCACCAGGCGGCTTCTTTACCAAGTGCGGGTAAACTTGAGATTCCATAAGAAGTGTTTTATGAAACTCTTTCCAGTATTTCAGTCATTTCTAGCTCCAAATTTTCAGCGTATGTTTATTACCGGTCAGTGGTGTTCCGTCTCAGGATCAACATGTAGTGGCTCCCGAGTAAAAATATTAACTGGTAATAAAGAAATGTGCGTATGAATTACAAAATCATTGTTCTTGGACCGTCACGACAATATACGAGGGAGCAACAATTAATTCCTTCCAAAATGTCAGTGGTGTTACCTGTCAGTGGTGTTACTATTTGTAGGGTAACACCATTGACAATTATGATGATTTTGCTCCAAATTTCAGTACAACTTGAATTTACCTTTCTTCCCAATAATACTAAGTTAAGGAGTCTTGTCATATACGTGTTTTGCCCCTAGATCGCTTTCACTCACGGCTACATTTTTGCCTCTATGAACAAATTGGTCACTGTTGCTACACGAGGTCAGTGGTGTTACTCGAGGTCACTGGTGTTACCGGGTTGTCACTTGTGTTACATTTCAGTTAGATAACTATTTGAAGAAGAAGCAGTTTTATCAGAAGGCTTTTCATATACCTGATTTGCCCCTAAATATTCTTCACTTGCAACTGCATTTTTGCGTCTATGAACAAATTAATCAGTGGTACGTGTTACACGAGGCCAGTGGTGTTACCGGATTGTCAGTGGTGTTACGGATGCAAGAATGGTCTAGAAATTCAGAAACACTTGTTTAAATTGTCCCATATTTTGAAAAAGAAACAAACTCGATTAGTTTAAAGTCAGCATCAAGAATAAATAGGTTTTATTATACAGAATCTACATGAATGGTTGATACATGCGGTCCAATTGGCTGATTTTGGTGAGCTAAGTAGCATAATTAGGATATTAAAAACAAACTTGTTTTCCTAATATTTTTTTATCAATAGTCATAGTTACATGCAATCTATTGCCCAGCATGTGTATATCTTCCTATTTCTGTTCTCTTAGTGCCCAATATAGTGATCATTCCTGTGTAACACCACTGACATGATTGAAGACAACTCCACCGTTAAGTGTTACGAAAAGTTTATTGTTCGGAATGTCTGCATTTATTGTATGCATTATAAAGAGTTCTGTCAATGGAGAATCTGTTGCAATCAAATTCTGTAGTCATTGGTGATGCTGATTTTGACATATTTCCCCAAGTGAAAATGTGCCTTTCTGTGAGAATGACCCGACCACGAAAGAAAGCTTGATGATATCAATGAGTCCAGACCCTGAAGTGTATAAATGCCTGGACAATAGGACTTTATTCTTGCGAAATAGGTTCTCATTTGCAAATTGTCCGGTAATGAGTGAGTGAGTCAGTCCATCCGAATACTTTCGTCGGCAAAATAAGGAGAACCGTTGACATTAGAGCATGATTTTTTGAACGAACGTGCATTAGGGAATTGTTACCAGCAAGTTCTGAGCTGACCTACATTTAATGAAAATTTGACCTACTTTGGTGGCCTATAACATTACGCTTGGACCCCCAAGTCATCTAGGTGACTCGTAACATTACGCTTGGACCCTCAAGTCATTTTCCTCACCCTACTTCGTAGGTCCTTTGACGTTAGTCATGTATAAAGTATCGACCGCATTTTCTGCTAATAAAAGTTTTTTTTTGCAAAATTCTTCTTCCAAAGAATTAGGAAAATATGCTGCAAGTATGCTGCATGCGTGCTCAATTGTCTGGAGTAAATTTGTTCCTGTTCGTACAGATGAACGTACAGATGGAGAGAAAAACTTAAGCGCACAAGGTAGGAATCGTGAAATTCCCACAATGCCTCGCTTTTCGGACAGGATCCGTTGGGTTTATTCGGATCACAAAACTACAGAAATGTAAACACTATATACTTCGTCACATACCTGCTGTTAAAGCATGTTTCATGCTGTATGGATGCTCGACACTATAACGCAGTAAAACCGAGGGAGAAATGTTTTAGAGAGCGAAGAGTGGAAATTCCTCAACAAATTTTGATTGTGAGATTGAAAATGTCCTTTTTGGATTGTATTGTGATATAAATTCAGTCTAAAGATTAACCAGAAATCAGAATGAACGATTTTAGAAAAGAATTATCACGTTTAGCGGAGCACAAATTGATGAGGTCATGCATATGAGAATGAAGTTCTTATTTTGGCACCCTCTTTGTGGCTGTGATGGGGAGCAAGAAATACAGAAAACAAGATGGCTATGATTATCTGATTCACACTTTTGGAAGCACTTGTATGCACTTCGCACAGCAGCAGTGGATATAAATATCTCATTTGCGTAGTAGGTATTTCCGCCGTCTAGAAAAGTTGGTGTATTTTTTGTCGAAAATCAGCTCAGTTGTTGCTGTTACGGAATTGTTTTCTTTTTGAAATGAAAATACTCCTCGGATGAATAAAGTTATTTTGTTGTAGTAAACCTGAACCGGTTCTGTATTGTATTAAACCTGAATAGGTTCTGTATTGTATTAAACATGAATAGGTTCTGTATTGTACTAAACCTGAGCAGTTTCTGTATTGTTTTAAACCTGAATAACGTTATTTTGTTGTATTAAACCTGAACAGGTTCTGTATTGCATTAAACCTGAATAGGTTCTATAGTTCTGTATTGTATTAAACATGAATAGGTTCTGTGTTGTATTAAACCTGAACCTGTTCTGTATTGTATTAAACCTGAATAGGTTCCGTATTGTATTAAACCTGAATAGGCTCTGTATTGTATCAAACATGAATGGGTTCTGTACTGTATTAAACATGAATAAGATCTGTATTGTATTAAACATGGATAGGTTCTGTATTGTATTACACATGAATAGGTTCTGTATTGTACTAAACCTGAACAGTTTATGTATTGTATTAAATCTGAATAGGTTCTGTATTATATTAAACATGAGTAGGTTGTGTATTAAACACGAATAGGTTCTGTATTGTATTAAACCTGAACAGGTTCTGTGTTGTATTAAATCTGAATAGGATCTGTATTGTATTAAACATGAATAGGTTCTGTATTGTATTAAACATGAATAGGTTCTGTATTGTATTAAACCTGAATAGGTTCTGTTTGTATTAAACATGAATAGGCTCTGTATTGTATTAAACATGAATAGGTTCTGTATTGTATTAAACCTGAATAGGTTCTGTATTGCATTAAGCATGAATAGGCTCTGTATTGTATTAAACATGAATAGGTTCTCTGTTTTATTAAACATGAATAGGTTCTGTATTGTATTAAACATGAATAGGCTCTGTATTGTATTAAACATGTATAGGTTCTGTATTGTATTAAACATGAATAGGTTATGTATTGTATTAAACATGAATAGGTTCTGTATTGTATTAACATTTATAGGTTCTGTATTGTATTAAACATGAATGGGTTCTGTATTGTATTAAACATGAATAGGTTCTGTATTGTATTAAACATGAATAGGTTCTGTATTGTATTAAACATGAATAGGTTCTGTATTGTATTAAACAGGAATAGGTTCTGTATTGTATTAAACCTGAATAGGTTCTGTGTTTAGGATAGTACCTGAACAAGACGCCAAGCGTAGGCCTGCCTATATACAGCAAGCCTCCAAGAAATCAAACTACAGTGTACCCTACAAAATACACAGGGAAATTTGAAAGGGATAATTTTGTGACATTATGTGTTGTCCAAATGTTCTAGGTAGCGCCGTTGGCTCAAAAGAAACCTTGGCGTCGTGGGATGCAGACGGACATGGCAAATCTGCTACGTTAAAAAAAAACAAAAATTGAACTATGCAAGGTTACACGAACCTCATTCAACCTGGTCTGATCTCTATCACAATCATCGCTCTAATTCGTACTCTTGTCTCGTACAGCTTGGCATTTGAAATTGGCACTGCTACTTGAATCCGTCATATTGCTAATGTTCTTTCTCCTGTTGATAAAGTTCACCATCATTTATTTCCCTCGAAATATCTGACCACAGAAAATTACTCCGCGATGTTGCTGCCATCATGGAAAAAATTTGCCGGTAGACACCCAAGGGTGACGATGCTCAGTCGCATACTAGCGCAACGTAGATTTCAGAATCCTGCTGAAGCGACCAACAAGTGCATTTGTCTGTGAGTGGTATTGGTGTCTTGTTTTTTTTCTGCACAACCCATTACATGAATCACTCATGAAGTTCGGCAGCGGGAACGCAACTTGACTGAGTGGTGCTCCGATGCGATATTACTGAAATAATGTTGAAAGCGGCGTCAAATCATATTCATTTACTCATTAAGATGGAAATCTGTGGGTTCATCGGTCAACATTTTATCCGGAATATCAAGCTGACAGAATACTTCTACTTCGTCCCATTGACCCTTCGAATGGTCACTCTACATAGTTTGAGCTCCATCTGCTGAACCATCATCTAAGGTAGCGACGTTGAGTCTCTGAATGGTGGCTTTACATATCCTAATGCCCAGCCGATTGATCATCTGACACTCTGAATGGTCGTTCTACATATTTTAATATCTAGCCATTGGACCATGTAAGGTAGTGATGTTGACTCTAAATGGTCGCTCTACTTACACTAATGTCCAACTGCGTGATCATCTAAGGTAGTCCTATTGACACACAGAATTATCGCTCTACATATTTATACTTTCAAGCTGTTGGGCTATCTCCGGTAGTCGCGTCGATTCTCTGAATGGGCGATCATTATAATGTCCAGATGTTGGACCATCTAAGATAGTCACGTTGTCTGAACGTGCGCTCTGCAGCCTATATTATTATACCTCATGTAAATTCGTTATGTTTTCATTGGTTGTCAGCCTGTCACGTGTCATTCGACGAATCGTTATGTTCAGCGATGATGCAGTCATATCCTGCCTTACAGTTGAATAAATGTCATGTACCACGGCAGAGCGTTGAACATGACAAATTATTATATCTCTTGAATATTCATGAGGGTTTGCTGATATTTCATTGGTCAAACTTTACCCAGCCACAAGTTAATATTTTTCAATCACTGATCAATCTGTTTATGTGTCAGACGGAGCTTTGAGGTCCGGAGTCAATATTGTGATCACGTGGTCACTGTTTACAAGTACCGTCTGTCATTGTCTGTCTGCAACATGGCTGACGGTGGTCGCTTCGTAGATTGTATGATGAAAGTCTACAAGAACTGTTACAAAATAGGGACAGTAAGAACGCAAAAAAAATGTTATACAGGCGTCTCAATATTACGGGTCTACTGTCAAGCAAAAGATATTAATTTCGATATTCTTTCGTCGATAACGAAAGAACAACTAATTGGTGAATTCCTCCTCAAACTCTTTGCTGAGTTGAGAAAGAAGGATGGAGATAAATACTCTCGTTCGTCGATGGTAAGCATACGTTTCGGTCTCCTGAATATTCAAGGTAACTTCTATCTGCACTGCCCGAGTAATCCATTTCATTCTCATCTCAAAACGGGTAAATTTACGCTGTCGATGTCACCCAATCAAATGAGTTCACCATGACCTAAATAGGATTTATGAATGAAGTGTGTGAAGCCAGTGGCTACATTGTATCAAAACACCCAGGGTTTGTGAAACGCTTCTGAAACTTTAAATTCTCAGTATTATTCTAGTCAGATTGGAAGCAGCTTTGTAGATTTATCCATGAACTATTCATAAAATTGTATCTGTGTGTCTTATTTCCGACAAAACACAGCTGCATGCTCTGGTATAGCCTTGTTCTATACTACGTGCTATACCAGAGCTACATGACAGAAAGTATTCGCCAAACAGCGTTTTTGAAAAGGATTAATAATAGTATCATGCGCTAGTCTGGCGTCAAAGCGATAATTCACTGCATTTAATAAATTCGGTATAATAAAACACTTATAAACTTGTGACGGAGTCAATATCATAAAACCTGGACCCTTGGCCAGATTTGGCCAAAGCGACCTGACCTCGGCCTGCGGCCTCGGTTAGGTCTGCTTTGCCAAGTTTGACCTCGGGTCCAGGTTTCATGATATTGACTCCTTCATAAGTTAATAAGTATATATTGTTCCACGACGTCCTCTGCTGGTCCAGCCAGGAGTAGTCTCCCATTTGTTCTTGTTGATATCTCAGGGACTGTGTACCCATGGTGACAGGCCGATTCAGGTCGTCTGCCAGTGCGGATGCTCTGTGGCATCGAAACTGTTTCGACTATTGATGTCGCTGGGAAACGGTAGCGTTTCAAAATTATGACTGGATACAGAACTTACCGTACGTACTAAAAATAAAACAATAATAAAACAACTTTTTCATGTTATAGAGTGGGACATCACGATTGCGCGCTCGTTGTACATCAGTTGTCTCGAGCTGACAAATCCTGATGTCCCACTCTATAACATGCAATAATTATATAAAGTACAGCTGTTGGGCCATCTAATATAGTCGCGTTAACTCTCTGAATGGGCGATATACCTGTTTGAATGACCAGCTAAACGGCCGCCGGAAGTTGGTCACGTCATCTAACTGGGTTCTCATTTTTACCTGGGTAGATCCAGTCGTTCAAAGCAGTTCTTTTATCATCCTAAATGTGTCCATGTATGTTCGTCGAAGGGCGTGCGTGGCATACGAAGTGTGAAACTTTAAAACACCATCACTGTATTAGCTCGTCCACCGTAACGAAAGATAAGATTCGCTCTTTATACCGGGACATGCATAGACCAAGAAAATATGTCAATTCATCCGTGTCCCCGTAATTTATGCTGTAAACAGCAACGACAAAAAAAGCATATGTCTGTTAATAAAGAAACATTTGGTTTTGAATATTTCATCAATTGCCATTCTCGGGCCAGTGAACACGGGATCTGGGACGAATTTTCTGCGTTATATTTTGAATACATAACGCATAAATGCCGTCAATTCGGGAGACACGGAAGTACGTCTTCACATTATAGCGATGGTTTGGCTGACTCAGGTTAGGGCAACGAGATGCTAGGTCGATGGATTAAATTTACCTTGGTACGTTCATCGTTAAGACATGGTTCAAATACGGGACCTCACCCAAAGACAAACCTACAACACTGTAGCTATGTAGCTGTGGGGAAAACGGTATTTCTCGCTATATTATACTCATTTAACCAGGGTCTGCCTTAGCTGGGTTCCTCACTATGCTTGTTCAGACGTAGTAAAGACGCTGATTAAATGAGTGTATCATGTTATGTGATCTCAGTAGTTTTGCAAGCTGAAACACCAATATGTGAAATATTCATCGATTGATAATATACCAAACAATTTCGTGACTATGGAAGCTGCAAGGATGTCCTACCTGATGGTCTCCGGTTTGTTCCTGTTGGCGATATGCACAGCTATTATTTATCAACAGTGCAAACTATCAACTTTCGATGAACTTCAGTTTCTCTGCAATGGTCAGTCCAGAATGAAGCAGATATATCACGGACGTTATCTTCGCGGGGACCGGCGCGAAATTATACCTACAAAGATCTCCGAAGAGAATCCGGTAAGTGTCTATGATTTTATGTGGAGAATATCATCATATCTTACTGACATCATTGAACAATGTTGACCGTTTTTCTCTTGTAGGAAACCATCTTGTATTTTTATTTTTATTTTTATTTTTTTTCGAAATAGGTAAACACGGAATTTATTTTATAGACGAGCCCTGAAATATTGAATGTCGAATCGGGCGTTAGCTCTTATCTGTTAACCCTATCTGGCCTGGGGAGTGCCTCCCCCCACCAGTGATATTTTCTCTGCTGCTCCGAAACGACAAAACCGAGGAGGCTGAAACTTGGTGACTTTTAAGCTTATCTTTATATTGGGGTCCTTTTGAGACTATTTTCATATACCCCCGGGTAGAGGATCATGGGTAAATTCAAAATGGCGACCATGTGGTATCCGCGAAAGTCGTGTTTTTCATCTTTTCGGCCCATTTCTTCACATTTTCCTTGCCTAAAAGGCCTTGAAAGTACATTATTTATGCAAAACTAATTATTCTCTATTTTATAACATTTTTTTTGAGAGAAAAATCTGAAAAATGAAAATTTCGAAAAATCGACCCCAAAAAGGCCGAAAAATGGCTTCCGAAAAGATTACCTCACTGTGACGTCATCATGGCGGCCATCTTGGATTTTTTTTTTTATATTTTCCTGTAGAGCTTGAACCCAAGATACCGTGGGATAAGTTTCAGCGCTCTAGCCTTAGTGGTAGAGAAAATATATAGGGGGGGCACTTCCCCCCCAAGGCTGCGACACACCTCAAATCGCCCAGGCCAGATATGGTTAATCCTATCTGCCTTGTGGGAGAGGGGAAGGGGGAGATAATCCCTCCTACCTATCGTTTGTCTGCTAACTCTATCTGCCACAGCTCCAGAACAAAGAGCTGACTTTCCCGTAAATCTTACTGACAACATTATTAGACTATTTGCATAATCCTAGGTTCAAAAAGGCATGGGCAAAAATTAAAAAGGCGGTCACATGGTTCCCAGAAAGTCTATTTTCGTTCCTTTCTGTCCATATTCTGCTTGTCTACCATGGCAGGGGAGTATTTTAGTCAAAATTAATTATTCTCTATCACATTAATTACATGCAGTTTTGAGAGAATGTAACGAAAATAAAAACAATTAATGTTAAAGAATTCGCCACGAATCCCGGTGCACGGTCCGCAGGAGGACTTACCCTATGGCATTCTCCACGCCCATTGAGTTTTCACCCTAATCCACGCCCGCTCATCTATTTATTGTTGGTTGTCTGGAGACACCCGAATTTCGCCGTGTACCAGGATTCTTGACGAAGTCGGTATACGGCTTTAACATTATAGTTGCGTCACTTGTTATTTAGATGCAGATCTAGTAAAGAAGGGGTGTGTAGATCGATGCAGGTCGTGTAGAAAGCATTTTTGTGACATCCACTGTCATTGTGGTGTATGAAAGGATGGGAAATAATTATATTCTTGGAAAAAATATATATATAATAACAACAACAACATCAACACTGCTACCCAAGCCACTGTTGACCTCGTGCCAGTGCACCTGTCGCTGTCACCGGAGAAAGATATCATTGTCCAACGATTAATGTGAAAAAGACGGATTACTATTGTAATCCTAAATATTCAACCTTTAAAGATAGGAGGGAAGAAATGCTGATTTTTTTTTAAACGAATGTACATGATATAATGGATATAACTGATATATGAATCACATATATTACCCGAGTTCTCCCGGTCTCCCGAGTTCATAAAGAGTAGTACAGTTGGCAAAGGTGAATGGGGAGCTCCTGTTAATTAATATGTAATCAGATTAATTAATTAATTACCATAACCTTGGTTATGTGATAATGTATCTTGAATCTGAACAGGTTTGTACGACAATCATTACAAGTTACACTTCACCCATGATCGTTGTGCTTTCAAGCAAACCGAATCAACGGACCGTGACGTGTTAGATTTTATCTAAAAGCTCATCAATTTGATTCGCTTATTGGTATTCTGGTGTGTACGACAAATCTGTACCATTTTTATATTAAAATCCAAGAAGTTAAGAAAAAAGAGTATAGCAGTGGCTTTTTTTAAAATATGAATCAGGTACAGACTGCAATATTTACTGAGTATATCGTTTTAATTTGTGTTTTGTTTCAAGAAAATCTCATTGTTTCCTAAGATATGATTCGAATTATCAATGCTAATTACATTAATTTTAGACGAATCCTGTCCGCATTTCCGTTTAATTGTAAATACCGTTTTGGCTCGAGCAATCAAATTTTATATATTCTTGAAGTAATGTGTTTCATAAAGCACATGCCTATTTTAAGGTAATATTGGTGTCGCTCTTTTACATCAGTAACGATATGTACGCTCTTATAAACAGTGTGAGTCGTATGTCCGCTTTATTGAAACTCTCGCTTCTAATTTCCAGTGTCAAGTTAGTAAACAAATAACCATTTTCCCCCGCTCATGATGGAGCGCAAACCTTGATTTTGCAGGCTTCCTGTAGGAATCTCCAAGCTAACCGTCGAGAAGACACCATTTTACGTGAGGGGGTTTCTCGACCCGTGGGATTTCTCGTCTCTCTATACTGCTATTTCTCGTCATAACCTCATTGAACACATTATTTCATTGATAATGTCGGTGTTCAATAAAACTCGTTACCGGTGTGTTAATGCCAGAAGTCATAAGGCCTTCTTCAGTTCTACTGCACGTAAAGGATATCATTTCTTGGATGATGTGAAATTCGACAATATCATATACCACTAGCGTATAGATATCACAATGGCTATTATATACCACCAGCGTATAGGTATCACAATGGATATTATATACCACCAGCGTATAGGTATCACAATGGATATCATATACCACCAGCGTATAGGTATCACAATGGATATTATATACCACCAGCGTATAGGTATCACAATCGATATCATATATCACCAGCGTATAGGTATCATAATGGATATCATATACCACCAGCTTATAGGTATCACAATGGATATTATATACCACCAGCGTATAAGTATCACAATGGATATCATATACCACCAGTGTATGGGTATCACAATGGATATCATATACCACCAGCGTATAGGTATCACAATGGATATTATATACCACCAGCGTATAGGTATCACAATGGATATTATATACCACCAGCGTATAGGTATCACAATGGATATCATATATCACCAGCGTATAGGTATCACAATGGATATTATATACCACCAGCGTATAGGTATCACAATGGATATCATATATCACCAGCTTATAGGTATCACAATGGATATCATATACCACCAGCTTATAGGTATCACAATGGATACATATTGTGCACCACGTTTGACAGAACCTTAACTGTTCTCGTACGAATACGCCTATATGCAGAAACTGTCAAAATATTCCAAAGCTTCTCATTCTTCAAACGCTATATAGAGGCCGGTGGAGGGGGATTTGGTTTAATTACAACGCATATAAGGGAAGTGGGAAGAGGTGCCGACATACTGACAGAGCCACATGACTTCACAGTATAGTCTTCTGGTTAAACTATTCTAAAGCACATACAAAGAATTTAACGATTCGAGATATGTGTTGTATCTCAGGTACGCTTGTATTGTACCTGTTCATGTGGGAACTTGGATGATATGACCACACGGCTCCTAGCACCGGCATAAGCGGCATTAGATACAAATCTAGAGAGCTGTGATGGAATACTCTTTCAACTCGTATATTGGTAATTGGTGATCTGTTTCGCTGTGACAACTCGTACACTGGGGATTGGTGAGCTGTATCGTTGTCAGATGAAAATGACGGCATGTCACACTCTCACTCATATGGAGACAGTTTGATTGGTGAAGGAAGCCGGAGTACCAGGAGAGAACCACCGCCCGTCGGCATGTAACTGACAAACTTCCACACAGCTGGGATCGAACCCGTACCGGTTTAACGGTGTGAGGCTAGCGATCACGAGCGAAGCGCCTTAGACCAGTTGGCCATCCTGGCACTCGATAATCTCTATATAAGCGACGCTGTGAAGCATATTTCCCTCCTTTACTGAAGTTTAAGGAACCCACTGATAGCCCAGATGGAACATCGTATCTGGACCTATAACTTTACATGAATTATGGGGCCTTCGCTCAGGTCCACTCTACTACAAGAGAGATGATTATAGTGTTTATATAGATAAATACCCATTTATGGATAGCAATATTGCAGAAGGACCTTTATGCGACCTATCCATATCTCGTCTGGTAGCAAATAATAGATCATGTACACACTGTGACGTTTTCTAATCAACACTACAGAATATTACGAAGAAACTTGTTAAACAGGGCATCGAACGCCTCAGTTCAAAGTTTCTCAAATTCTTTGATAAATATCAAACACTGACGGTATATATACGATCGTGGTGTGTAAGATCTCAGGTGCTATACGTTTCGTAACTTGTGTCGAATTCTGTTTAACCCGGGGCTAGGGGTCGTTTGAATATCATGTGTATTACCTCTCCATGGTGTTCAAATGAACAGACACAATCATACCGTGACTGAGATAATACTCTAGAATCGACTTGGGATCGATGTTTACAGAACATCTTGTCTTGCCGACATCATTGGAAGGAAGCCATCTTGTCTTGCTGACATCATTGGAAGGAAGCCATCTTGTCTGTTTTTATTTATTTTTTTTTTTAATTTATTTTTTCATACACATTCTGAATTGTTGCTCACTGTCATACGAAATAGGTCATTGACGCGGAAATTGTTTTATGGACGACGGCTGAATAATGAATGTCGGGTCTGACTCTTTCTATTCACAGGCTTATCAAAGAGGAACTCAGACTATATTATCGCAAAGATTTCTGCCTCAATCTGACCAAAAGACGAGAAGAAGACGGAAAGTTACCACAGGGGATGAATTTATGTGGGACACAGAAATTTACTGGACATTGGAGAAAACTTTCAGTAAGTCAGAACATATAATAACGTTACTTCACATCATCGTTACATCTTGTGGCATAATCGCTATAGCATATAAAAATATCTCCAGATCCAATCAAAATGTATTAGATATTGCCAAAATATGTTTCGTTATTTTCAGAAATATTTTCACCACAACAACGACTTAATAAGAGCCATCTGTCGGAATGTGGCAGTTGCAGTGTCAGAGAAGTGGCTCTGCAGTAGCGTGAGGTTAAATGCCTGCTTCAGGTCCTTGCTTCACCGGGAATAGGGCAGATATGTAGTCCTATAAATCGATTCCATTTCATAGCAAAGAGCTCGGTCCTGTTTTCAGACTACGCTCATTTACCGGTCTTTGTCATTACATCCCTCACTCTCGCTGTTTCCCCGCTGTATAAAACCGCCCAATAATCGCTGTGTATCGTGTAATCCAATCATGTTCCTGTATTGTTTGGTTCACCTCGGAGTCATCATACTAACGCTGATTGGTTCTTAGCTGAACACGTAAATCTGCATGTCTGGGTTTGAATCTGCTAAACGCTCCTTGTACTACTCGAGACCACCAGCCTGGCGCTATTGTCGAGTGAACTTCACCGCCATGCAGTTTGATAAAAAAATACCTTCCCCTCCAGGGACATTTGACACATCATTGAAGAGAATTTGAGCCACCACACCACTTAGTGAATAAACTATTGACATATGAAATTAACAATATTTAATCGGAAATAGGGCTATCACTTTCATTTCATTCACTGGATTAATCAATATCTGAATTGTCCATACTAACATCGATTTAATCTGAAATGGGGCTATCACTTTCATTTCAGTCACTGAGAGAAACACTATCTGAAATCCCATTAATACAATCAATTATTATTGGTCCTCTATAGTCCTCTATAGATTATCATTGGTCCTCTATAGTCCTCTATAGATTACCATTGGTCCTCTATAGTCCTCTATAGATTATCATTGATTCTCTATAGTCCTATAGTGGCCAAGAGTAGAGTATCTGGGCGGTATGCACCAGAGGGTAAACACGGTCCTTGCCGGTAAGAAATATAAGGACACAATCTGGTTTTATGAGAGTATCTTCAGTCCAGTCTCCATGGAATTAAATTGTTGTCGCATTAAAATGAGCGATTCTGACATATTTTCCACGTGGGTGCTATTAATGTCTAATTTGGTAGAATAATTTAACCTCGGGTGATAATTTGTTGGCGGTATTTGTAATAATGCAGTTATGTATATAAATTTGAATTTTCTAATGGGGTTCCTTTGACTGAAGTAAAGCTTTATCGTTAGATCATAACCATAGCATCACATAACCAGTGCCTTTTCATTGCTATTTGAATAAATATTAAAAAAAATAAACAATTCAATATTTTTAGATTCCACAGAAGAAGCTATTATCCGACAGGCCCTGGACCACTGGCAATCTAATACATGTTTGACGTTTAGAAGAAATGACGACATTACGACAGGACCGTATGTGAGATTTGTAAAATCAGACATGTAAGTGGAACACGAATTGCGAAAGCAAAAGTAGACATTTTATATAATCCAATCTCCATGTCCAATCCGGCATTAACCCTATCTGGCCTGGCGATGTGAGGTGAGGTGTACCACAGCCTGACGCCGGAGGGGGGGGGGGAGTGGAAGGGGAAGTGGCTGATTCCGTTCTGAATTTTGTTCATTATCCCTGAGACTAGGAAGCTGAAACTTACCACACTATACCCTTGGGTGAAACTCTATCACAGAATGTAAAAATAAACCCCTCCCCGATGGCCACATTATATTGATGACGTCACAGTGACGCCATTTTCTCATAAGACATTTTCGCTTCGATTTAATTTTTTTCTTTTCTAATGTGAAATAAAATAGAAAAAAATAAAGGGAAAGCATGGTACATCCACATGGTTGCCATTTTCTATTTTCGCATCATCGTCGGATCGGAGAATATGCTAGTAGGTTCAAAATTACCCCGATATGATAAGCGATAAAGTGACAAAGTTTATTTTTCGTCGTTTTGGATCACGAATCCGTCACGTCCCCCTCATGCAGGCCATATATGGTTGACAAAATGCAAGACAATATTCCATATCCTGAAATGTGTCACCTGTTACTTATTGATCTGTTTCGTATTGGTGTCTGAGATAATGTGTCACCTGTTACTTATTGATCTGTTTCGTGTTGGTGTCTGAGATAATGTGTCACCTGTTACTTATTGATCTGTTTCGTGTTGGTGTCTGAGATAATGTGTCACCTGTTACTTATTGATCTGTTTCGTGTTGGTGTCTGAGATAATGTGTCACCTGTTACTTATTGATCTGTTTCGTGTTGGTGTCTGAGATAATGTGTCACCTGTTACTTATTGATCTGTTTCGTGTTGGTGTCTGAGATAATGTGTCACCTGTTACTTATTGATCTGTTTCGTGTTGGTGTCTGAGATAATGTCACCTGTTACTTATTGATCTGTTTCGTGTTGGTGTCTGGAGATAATGTGTCACCTGTTACTTATTGATCTGTTTCCTGTGTTGGTGTCTGAGATAATGTGTCACCTGTTACTTATTGATCTGCTTCTGTGTTGGTGTCTGAGATAATGTGTCACCTGTTACTTATTGATCTGTTTCCCAGTGTTGGTGTCTGAGATAATGTGTCACCTGCGCCGCTTATTGATCTGTTTCGTATCGGTGTCTGAGATAATGTCACCTGTTACTTATTGATCTGTTTCGTGTTGGTGTTCGACATGTGCTACCTGTTACTTAGTTGATCTGTTTCTTGTATCGGTGTCTGAGATAATGTGTCACCTGTTACTTATTGATCTGTTTCGTGTTGGTGTCTGAGATAATGTGTCACCTGTTACTTATTGATCTGTTTCGTGTTGGTGTCTGAGATAATGTGTCACCTGTTACTTATTGATCTGTTTCGTATCGGTGTCTGAGATAATGTGTCACCTGTTAGTTATTGATCTGTATATCGGTGTCCGAGATAATGTGTCACCTGTTACTTATTGATCTGTTTCGTATCGGTGTCTGAGATAATGTGTCACCTGTTACTTATTGATCTGTATATCGGTGTCCGAGATAATGTGTCACCTGTTACTTATTGATCTGTTTCGTATCGGTGTCTGAGATAATGTGTCACCTGTTACTTATTGATCTGTTTCGTATCGGTGCCTGAGATAATGTGTCACCTGTTACTTATTGATCTGTATATCGGTGTCCGAGATAATGTGTCACCTGTTACTTATTGATCTGTATATCGGTGTCCGAGATAATGTGTCACCTGTTACTTATTGATCTGTATATCGGTGTCTGAGATAATGTGTCACCTGTTACTTATTGATCTGTATATCGGTGTCCGAGATAATGTGTCACCTGTTACTTATTGATCTGTATATCGGTGTCTGAGATAATGTGTCACCTGTTACTTATTGATCTGTATATCGGTGTCCGAGATAATGTGTCACCTGTTACTTATTGATCTGTATATCGGTGTCCGATATAATGTGTCACCTGTTACTTATTGATCTGTATATCGGTGTCCGAGATAATGTGTCACCTGTTACTTATTGATCTGTATATCGGTGTCCGAGATAATGTGTCACCTGTTACTTATTGATCTGTATATCGGTGTCCGAGATAATGTGTCACCTGTTACTTATTGATCTGTATATCGGTGTCCGAGATAATGTGTCAACTGTTACTTATTGATCTGTATATCGGTGTCTGAGATAATGTGTCACCTGTTACTTATTGATCTGTATATCGGTGTCCGAGATAATGTGTCACCTGTTACTTATTGATCTGTATATCGGTGTCCGAGATAATGTGTCACCTGTTACTTATTGATCTGTATATCGGTGTCCGAGATAATG
>JAVTVY010043526.1:0-20494 GCA_036873755.1 Hanleya hanleyi | reverse complement strand
ACACCTACTCCGTCACAAAATCCTCTGGAACTTGAAAAGGATGTCAAAGAGTTTAGCAGAAATCTTAGACTGCGCGAATTGTACCATCAAACTGGGAATACTGCTTCGCAAGCATCACTCGTAAAGAATGGTTGTCGTAAGGAACCCCCAAAAGGTCGAGATAAATACTTGGACCAATTTCTGGAAAACCTTTCTAAACAACCACTGGATTGTAGCGAAAATAACACTCCCAAATTCAATTTACCATCTAAACATAAAAACGCACTCAATAGGCTACGAAATAATCATGATATAATCATTAAAGAAGCAGACAAAGGCGGCGCCGTTGTAATAATGGATGTAGATTACTATCGTGATAAAATTCAAAACATGCTTCTGGAGGAGAATTATACCAAGTTACCTGAAAATCAGGATAAACAAATTTTCTCTACACTAGAATCTCTAGTACAAAAATATGATGGGATTTTATCAGCACAGGAGAAGGAATATATCACAAAATTCGAATTCAAGACTAGCAATTTTTACGGCCTACCTAAAATTCATAAATCTGAGATAATAAAAAATGCAGTTAAAAATCAAAATTCAGAATATATTTCGATCCTAAAACCAGATGACCTGACATTCCGGCCCATTGTAGCTGGGCCAGTTTGTCCCTCACACAAGCTGAGTAATCTGGTTGACATACTTCTAAAACCCTATATACAACACATTCCAAGTTATGTAAGAGATGACTTAGATTTTCTTACTCATTTGCCAGATGACATCTCACCAGATACAATTCTAGTTAGTTTTGATGTAACGGCACTTTATACGAACATTCCACATGAACTCGGGTTGGAAGCAATACGATATTGGATTGAAAAGTATCCAGAGACATTAGATCCAAGATTTAGTAAAAATTTTGTACTGGACAGTATACGTTTTATCTTACTGAACAATACCTTTCATTTTAGTGATCAGTTTTTTCTGCAGGTGCTGGGCACGGCGATGGGAACCAAAATGGCACCCACATACGCAACTCTTTGCCTGGCATTTTTAGAACAAAAACTATACAGACTAATAGATGAAAAGTATGGCCAGGAATTTGGCTTATATTTCCAAACACAATGGAAAAGATATTTGGATGATTGCTTTCTTCTCTGGAAAGAATCAACAGATGACATTCACAATATCCATAGCCTTCTTCAATCACTTCATCCAAAAATACAATTCACTATAGAAACTAGTTCAACGAGTCTGCCCTTCCTAGACATCCTTTTGAGAAAAGAAGGCAACAAACTTATTACCGACATCTTTCACAAACCAACTGACACAAAACAGTACTTGCACTTCACTAGCAACCATCCTAGACACACCAAAATACACATCCCTTACAATCTAGCTAGGAGGGTTTGCACCATTGTCACACAACCACAACTGAGAGATAGTCGATTAAAAGAACTTGAAATAGACTTAACACAAAGAGGATTTCCCAAACAAGTTATTAGGACAGGCATAGAAAAGGCGAGATCACATGACATTGTCTTTTTGAGAACTCCCAAAACCAAACTCCCTGAAAACACCATGGCATTCGTCACAATACATAACCCACACAATCCATCGGTCTTTTCAACCATTAATCAAAATTTAAATGTCTTGCTTCAAAGTCCGAAAATGAATGATGTACTTCAGAATGTTCGTCTCATCCAAAGTTTCCGACAAGCACCTAGTATCAAAAAAATGTTAACTAGAGCGGAATTCAGGGAACATTCTAACCCACCCGTAGTGAAAAAATGCGGTGACTCTCGATGTGGCACGTGCGAACATCTGATAGAAGGGCCTTCTATCACATTTGAAAATTCGGACAAGGTATTTACTGTGAAACAAGATATGAACTGCGCCTCTAAAAACGTTATATATGTGATGAGGTGTAGCGGTTGTACTGCCGATTATATCGGACAAACTTTATATCTACGAGGCCGTGTTCGCGTGCATAAGCAACAGATTTCGACGTCTTCGTTAAGACATATGCGCGTTAGTAAACATATACACAGCTGTGGCAAAGGAAATTTCACCATATTTCCTTTTTATCAGATTACGGCAAGTAAATCAATTCCAAGATGGCTGGATGTCCAGGAAGCTATGTTTATAAGTAAATTTAAAAGCCGTTTGAATAGTACATGAATAATATATCTATCTATATGAAAGAACAGGACACTTACCCTGTTTTTCCCAAAAACATACTTGGAACGTGTGAGGTTAAATCAAACACAAATCATCTTGTATGTATCATTAGGCATGTGTAGTCCTATCGTGGAGGCTTAATCCCACTTACAATTGTATAGACTGACTTCATTGATTTGTACTTGCATTTACCAGATGTATTATTGTACTACTTTTCCAAGCATTACGGATTAAGATTGTATGCTTTAATCCTCCCCATTAAGTTATTGTGTTCCCTTTTAATAGGGCTGTACTATTATTGCAATACTTGAATAATCTGTATATAGAAATAATTGTATCTTTCATGACGTATATTGGATACGATCACCAAGGACAATGTTATACAACACTGTACCTTATAAAACTGTTACGATCTGACATACCGTGAGTATGCTCTCTGAAGAAGCTGAATAAACAGCAGAAATGCGCATTAGAGCAATGTGAGCGTGTCGGCGTTTTCTCTATTTTCAAACAATTTATCTTCACGTTTGACCCTTTTCCTGAATTTCTACTATATATATATATATATATATATATATATATATATATGCTGTTATTCGTTTCGAGAGTACAACCTTTCAGAATTGCTTAGTTGACTTTGTCAAATTGGCAATCATCTCTGTTGTATATTCAAACTAATGTTATGTTGGTCGCCACCTTTTGTTTGAAGAAAACCGGCGTTTATGGGCACTACAATGTTCCGGTCAGATTAAAACTGATGATAGACCTAGTATGTTTCTCAAAAAGTCTAGAATATAGCACTATTTTCAGCTATTGACGGAATGCACTTAAACCTGCACTTTATTTTCCACCTACCCGTTTGATTATTCACCGACATACAACTTTTAACATGCAAAAAGTTCAACAAGTAATATTTGCGGTAAAATATAATCATATAAATTGACTGTTCGGCGTGCGTATGTTTTTTTTTCTGAGATTGCTCATAAGCTGTTAAGTTTTTTAACCCTAAAATCCCATAATCCCATCGAAACGTCATGGGTGATTAGGCTTACACATTAGCATTTTCTTCATTTGAGAGTCGTTGGATTATAAGCCAATTTAAATGAAAGGCATTACTTATAAATCTGTCTGAATCTTCCGAATTTTAGAATTATGTTTTGAGAAGTTTCACATTATTCGATTACACAGATAAGCATTTATGCAGCCACCCTCAGTGATTGCCGCAAAAAAACCCTGTCATATATCGTTTTTCACCATCATCACTAAGCCGTTCTTTCCTTTTTGTACGTTTGGTAACGCTTCATTTTATTAATTTGTCCTACCAGCAGGGCCACACTTTTGTTCGTGGGGTCCTGAAATTGCGTGCAGACAGCTAAAGAGAGAATGAACCAAGAGGGCATTTAACGGTTCAGGGCGCATTGAAAGTTCGTGAAGATATCTTTGGAATCAGGGAAGGGGGATTAACACCACAAGCAAACTAGTAGAGAATGTTCGAGAAAGATATTTACATACTACACGTGCGTTCGGCAGACAGAGTTTTGATAGAAATGCCATGGAAGTCCGTCCGGAAAGTCTCTTGCTTAAAAAACGACCATGTGACATGACGAGATCACATGGGCGTTTTTTACAAATTAAAGTCAGCAGCTATGCTGCATGAAAGAAAGAAAACCGAATGAGATGGAGACTTATAGAACAAAATTCATACATAGTAACATTAACATGCTAGAATACAAGCGCATATTCCGTCATTCAATAGTCAACCGTCGTCCATTAAGGAATTTTCGCGTCCTTAATCGAACGACCTAGTTCATATAACAGAAATAGCACCAAATATAAAACAAAGATAATAGTATACATAAACGTCCTGCAAGAGAGAAGCGGTCAACAGTTTTCAAAGATGCCGGCGAGGCATCATGATGCTCCAAAAATATCTAATCCGTAACGCTGATCAGTGATTTTAATCCATATGATTTTCGTTGTGAAGTTGTTATCTAGAGAATGAAGTATCTCAGTCAGCCTTTGATTGTGTCTATTCATATGACCCCCATGGGTGATCGTAGTACAAGGGTTCACACGGCCTCTAGCCCCGGGTTAAGCGGAATTAAATACAGGTATTGGAACGTAACGCCAGATATCGCCCGTATATTTCTATCAGCATGCGATATGTATCTCCCTTTTTGAGAGGTAACGTTGAATAATGAATGGTGAACTAGACGACTGTAATAGCCCAATTTGATCAGTTTTAGCAATACTGATCCGTGGCGTTGATTAAAATCGTCACATTTCACTCAGCATCTAGCGAATGCTACTAGGTACTAAATCAATCTACAAGATTGGATAGCGTCCCTAATTCCCGTCGTCTCAGATATGAACTTGAAGACTAGTCTTGTTCGACTGAAATCGCTCTCTTTTAGGCTGAAAGCAAAATCCATTGTATTGAAAATCTACTAGAATGATTTCGTTCTTCGATTTGCAGGAGAGTCATTTTCTTCTTTGTCAATCTAATCGAATTTAAATAGTTCCCATCGTTTTAAAAGATGGAAATGTCTACCTTATTATGTATACTCTCCAAAGTCAGCGGCGTACGAGCTACCGTTTTTGGCCCACATTCAAAAGTGTTTTCACGTAATTCCCATAGTTTTTGCAAAGTAAAGCCTTATGTTTCTGATAAGGGGTAAATATATTTTGCATCGGCAATATAAGTTAATCAGAAAACAAGTTTTCTGATACCCTTATCGTGAAAAAGCTGTGACCATTCATTTTTATGGGTAACGCTTTACTACCTTTTTATGGAAATTTGATAAAAAAATTCAGGATCGTAAATTATATTAATTTAGACTATAAGAAAGATTATATGTTACAAACAAATTTTGTGGTAAAATATGTCTCGATCAAGCATTATTTCTATAGATACGGCTGTTTACATTGGGCCCTCCTATGTTAAACCACAGTCGAACTGGATCGTCCAGTGAGTCGAAAGCCGCGCTATTCACAAATGCGTACACTCTACATGACTGATTTTCTTGTGTATGTACGTATACATGTATGTATCCATGTTAACGAATCTATGTTGAGCTACTCATTGGGATGAATAGTATATCCGATAGCTCATCGTTTAGTTGCAATACAAGCGTCTAGTCCGTCATTCATAATTCAGCCGTCGTCCATTAAAGAATATCCGCGTCCATAATTCCATATCCATATCCATATAACAGTATTAGCACCAAATTCAAAAAGACAATCATAGTATACATAAACATAGGCTAGGTTCAAGGCATAGAGGACTCTAAACTAGTGTGAAAGTAACTCCGAAAAGTGAAGTCATGGCGATATTCTATATTTCGGTACTGGTTATACCATCATCAGGAATATACATGTAGCAGTTGTTCAAGTGTATATATACAGGGTGAATAAAACAGGTCACCTTGCAAGCTGAACGTTCTATATACAATGGATAGTGAGCAGTTCTTTACATGATATCAACCATAGCTTGATATCATGTAAAAAATTGTGTTCAGGTTTATTGTTTTTGTAAAACTGCTCACTATCCATTGTATATAGAACGTTCAGCTTGGAAGATGAACTGTTTTATTCACCCTGTATATATACACTTGAACAACTGCTACATGTATATTCCTGATGATGGTATAACCAGTACCGAAATATAGAATATCGCAATGACTTCACTTTTTGGAGTTACTTTCATACTAGTTTATATGAAACTAATCTGTGGGACATCTGGATAGAGGACTATATATCACCTAATTTTCACCTAATAACGAATGTTTTTGATTGTCTGACAGGCTCTACCTTATTGCGATCTTAATCTGTGGGGAGGCATTCTGGTTGACGTCCAGTAATGAAACAGGAATGTTGTGTAGCGAACCTATATTTGGCTGTGGAGATGACGTGAGAATTGGCATAGACAGTCAATGTTGCACATGCGTTGAATATATCTGCGAAAGTTCCTACCTCTCAGTGTTCGTGCACTGTTTGTAAGTATTTCAAATCAAGACAATTTCACTGCCAATTGTGTTCTGAATGTGCCCGATTCTATGTGGTCAATTCCCAGTATTTTGGGCATAGGGCGAAGCGCCGCATATTGTTCCATACCGGGATAGTTGATAAGTGGCAAATACGTTATAATCACATATCGGTAATGCTCAGCTCTATCGATCATCAGTAGTGCAGTGCAAGAAGTGCAGATTGGTATCTATGGAATTGAATTATATATGTATCTATATACTATAAACAATATATCGGGCAAACAACTGATTTACATTCAAATTAACAGTACACATACAGCAGATAATAATGCGAACCCATATTTTCTGCTTGTGAGCCGGCATAGTGGAAAATGTGCTTTACACATAACGCCTTCTTTTTTATGTTTTTTTCTCTTTTACACACTTTATAAGAGTAATTAGGTTTCGTTAGATGTCAATGAAATCCTATTTGTTGGGGAAAAAATTGCCCCCCCCCCCCTCATCGCAGCCAGGGCTCTTAAGCCTGTACATTGTCTTTAAATCTTTAAATCAACTAATGTTATAAACTGGGTATGTATTACTGCAATACACGTTAGACTTATCTTCCTTTCTGGGTATCACTTGCGTAGCTTCAATGATACACATAAGTTTTAGAAAAGTTTAACTTGCTTTAACTTGTGAAACCAAGCATTTGTTGTTCAGTGACAGCGTATACACTTTACGGTACGGTATATAAGCCATGCCATAAATTCTGTACAATATTCAATGAAAAATATTTGTTAAAGTTCGAAACTACAATCGGAATATAATGATGTAGAAAGGTTATTTGGTATTTTTAGTTTCTTATACCACTGCCCCACATCAGAAGGCGCTCTTTTTATTTTAGATCAGCGAGAATACAACCATATCTTCTATATTTTCTATTTTATCTTCGGATAGGTCTGACAATATGGACATTGATCACCAGAGGAGAAAGCTCTGTATACGTGCAAATATTTTGTTGAGGAAATTTAACGCATGTTCTAATATTGTCAAAAAGTATCTTTTTATTACCTGTTGTAACAGTATTTACTGCTGGCGTCTGTGGTGTATGTACGCTAAACAATGTTACAACAAGATACGAGTCATGTACAACAATGCATTCCGGTGGCTTTTAAATTATAGACGTGATTGTAGTGCCAGTTATATGTTTTGTATAAATGGAACACCATCCTTCGGTGAACTGGTTAGAAAGAGTGTCTTTCGCTTCAAGTCTAGAATTGAAAATAGCAGTAATAGCTTGCTGAAGACCATCTTGCAGTCGGATGTAATGTTTCAATCGCTCTTTCGAGCCACCTGGCGAAATCAACTGTGTATTGTTTTCTAAGCAGACTTAGAGTACCTATCTGAGACTTATTGTATCATCAACTCAAACTGTATATAGACAAGTTATGTCTGAAATAAAACTATTATTATTATTATTATATCAAAACTAATTCAACGAGAGGAGAATCGTAGTGTTAAAACTAACTGAATGGCGATTAGTGATACAAAAAATATATGATCGACACATATTTAGGCATAGAATATGGATGTGCTTGGAACACACATGCATATCTTACAAAATATAAGGTTGAATAAAAACAGTAAAAAATGATCACATTTAACAGACCATATTGGTAGTCACTGGTATTGGTACACGTATATACAACCGATCTGAATAAACTCGTCAGTTATCTTCTACGCGAAGATTTACAAATATTAAATTTCATTAAAACAAGAGAATCTTTATCAAAACGACCCAAAACATGTGGGTCAAAACAGTCTGACACAAAAAATTTGGGCACGTCACGTCTATACCTAAAATATCTGGTCAATTTGACTCAATCCTTCCGGCAGTGTAGAATGATAGTTGAATAGACAGAAATTCCGATACACAAATAGATTGAGATTGGACAGCCTGGTTTATGTTTTGATGCATTTTAATATTGATTGTTTTGTAAGCTTCATTACAGAATAGGAAGATAAAAACCATGGAAAAAATAAAATGGTGATGTAATACCAAACTGCAGTAGTTACCGACATTGACCACACTTAAGATATTGATCTTAGATATTAAAATTATTTGTTGGACGTTTTTCGGGGAAGTATTTTTCTGGCCGTATTACATATAAGTGTAAAAGGAGGAGATGTATAGGACGACTATTTTGTCTACTGAGAAAGTGTTTGATACTATTTACCATACCAATATTTCCGGACCCAATATGGTCCTATTCGCGAAACATCTCAAGTTTACGATAAAATCATTTGAGGATGACATATATTATATATGGGAATTGAAATATTGTTATTGACCTCCCAAAGTGGTTAACCACTAACAAGTTAGCAGCCTCTGTGCTAGAGAAAATGTATTGTGCCCCAGTCAAACGGAACAAATAGTGGATTCTTTTCGAATTATATATGGTTATAAAAAGTCTTTACATCGAGACAGTGAAGATTTTTTCAGCGAAGCAGACTAGACATTTTAACATCAATACCGAGCATTCAACAGAAGCCAAGGATTATGTCACACCACTCTTCAGTTATTACTTAATTCGAAGAGGAATGGGGTTTTAGACATTTAAAGAACTCAAAGAAGAGCTCTACATCTATACTACTAAGAAAACTCTCTATTGGGAATTAGTCACTATAGTGGATCTGAATTACTGGTAGGCAGTACAGAAAATATGAAGAATGATGCACTAGATTTAGAAATCAACCACAAGTATAGTTCAAACGCTGCTGACTCTAGAGTCAGGTGCAAAAAGGGAAAATTAATCTAATTACAGAATTAGACGCTCTGAAGGAACATCTGAAATAGAATAGTAAAAAACTGACTGACTGAGTTAGGGTTTAACGTCGCGTTTAGCATTATCGACCATATAACGACGCTATTACTAACTACTATATGATTGGCTGAACATTAGTAAAAAAAACGGATGGCATTATGGTTAGGTCAAAAAATAAAATGGCTACAGGATGGAGATAATTCATCCAAATACTATGGGAACTCTCGTGGATGGGCTGTTTTCCGAATTTTTTATCATTCGATGTAAATGACGATGAAAATGAGCTAGTGATAACCTATCAAAACAGTAAATTTTTAATCTTCCAGACATTTTCTTCGAACATATAGTAGTCAACCATCTCTAAGTTGGGAACGTCATACAATTTCCAAGGGCCGAACTGGGGGCATTTTTGCGGAATGGAAAAAAAATTGTCAACGAAACCATTCCACGTAAAGAAAATATGCATCATCAGTACGCAAAAGTGAATAAGGAAATAATTTGAATATTTTATAGAGAGTTATATGCAGCGAACAAGTAAAAGATACATCAGAAATATGGAGAAATTAAACTATCAATAATTAACGAATGATTTTGGACGGACATTTAACCTTTCAAGAAATTAAATATGGCTTCGAAAAATGAACAATGAGGAATCTGGAGTCACCGCCGAATTCCTCAAGTTCTTCTGCAAAGATTTTGATACATTATATGTCAAAACATTAACTATGGTTATTCTACTGATGTCAGTCACATAAAAACAGGGATTAATCACATGTTTACCAGCAGGAGATATAATTCCTGATCCAATGTGGCTGAGCGGCATGAGTTTTGTACCATGTCTGTTATCACGATGGGATGATTCTAAATGATGGTTGTACATGGCTAGTCGCAAAAATCCAGCTAATCATATCATAGTTAGTTATATTGTCGCAATATGACCGAAATACTGCTGAATGCGACGTTTAACCCTAACTCTTTCACCAAAGACAATTTGTGCTCTTCGTAAAAAAAATCTCCACAGTTGATTTATATAAAATTCTTCCATGGTGTTCCTAGCCTGGTCGCAAGGTAAAAAGGCTGTTTAACACAGAGCTCGACCATGCAGAGTTTTGTCGCTGGGAATTATTCCTGTCCTTATTTTAAAAGACGTGGGTACGGAGTACAGGATCATGTGGAGGAGGAACAGAGGCAAGATCAGGGAAAGGAGGGTCAAGATCAGGGGGAAGAGGAGGAGGATTCATAAAACCGGTTCAGAGCTAATGAGCAGTGTGCACGGGGAAGAAATGTGGCCAAGTACAATCATACGAGCAACTATCATCTTCGATCTCGTGACTATTTGTAAATACTCGTCATCTTGATTGATCACGTGCCCTGTTGTATACAATTCTCGGTCATTGTTGAACATGTGACCGTTCAATTTTTAATATGGATAGTCTCGATGTTAGAAACTTATTAATTGTCGATAGAAGTTCTGGATCTAAATATGTAGATGAAACAAAAAGTGGCATATTGTGCCATTGTATTCATTCACTGAATTTGTAATGAATCTGTAATATCAAAATAATCTTATTGCACAGAAACAAAATCTATATGCCATCTCTGTGCGTGTATGTGCATATAAAACAATCCAGCAGTGATATTTGTGGCAAGACATCCACATAATGAATCTGGAAATGATCCATCTAATCGTTTAATGTTATTGTCTGGGAACAACGTTCAACGTTTAAGCCAAAAAAATGTCGCTGAAAAGCGATCCTGATCGACATCTATTTGGAAAAAATATTCCGGTTTTGTTTTCTAGAATCGAAATTTCAGGGAGTATATTGAGGACAAATTTCAAACATTGATATCCCAGTCAGTGATTTTAAAACCTGTACGGCTGCTGTGAAATTTCACTTATCCGTGTTATAAACACTATGTATCATTGATCCACTTAGCTCCTTATATTGCCGTAGCACAGACATGAATAAGTATCAATCAGTGTAAGCCATTCAATGTGTGTACTATAAATGCAAATCAGGAATGAGGTTATACATTGATCCAATGGTCAGCCACTATGGCGACCCCCTATAGTGGCAGTCGCTTTACCATAGATTCAGCTGCAAAAATTTGCATGTTTGGGGTATTCCAGTTAAAAGCAAGTCTCCGGTTTTGGTCAGAGCTGAAAATCAACAGGTTTCTGTCTTTTGTGAGAGAAATGTTTACACTACTGATCCATTAAGTTCCTCATATACCCATGAATAGCTATAGGTATTAATGGGCCTTCACTGTTAATCAATCACTCTGTTCTTTTTGGTGCGAACGAGGGCATGAACCCCAAACCGTAACAACCACTTTACCATCGGTTGAAATGGAAAATTTGCATATGAGGGAAATTGTAGAAAATAACTTTAATTCCGGTTCGGGTAAGAGCTGAAAAACAATAGGTGTCTTTCTCTAGACAGGAGCAAACATGCATAACTAATTTGAGGTTGATTGACAAACGCATTTAAAGGTTCAAATGGAAAATTTGCATATAGTATACCTGACAAATTTGATGAAGGTAAGTCGTAGTAAAGCTTAGGTGACAGTCACCTAAATGCAGTCAGGTCTTGCAGTTACCGCCAAGTACCTGCATGTACAGTTTCATCTTGATGGGTTAAATAATTCTTGAAATGTCATCTAGGCAAGCGCAAATGCGGAGGTCAGCCGCTCAGTCATCCAGCCGCCCAGCTCAGTAAAGGTTAGAAGGAAGTGATGCTAAATGACATGATTGTATTTAAAGAAATCAACTTCATTGAAACCAGGCCAATAATTTCCGAACATTATGCTTCACCAGAATAGGTCAGTGATCACTGAGGCGGTTTGCACACATGGTGTCATCCAGTACCAATTTCAATGAAAGATGACCGAACGGGGGTACCCGATTTTACTAGTTCCGCGTTGAAGAAAATATTGGAATTCAACTGGCTGTAAATATTGCCAGGGCGCGTTAATTATGAGGAGGAATTGCCTTTAATAGAAGTGTCTAGTTCGTCGTATAATATCCAGCCGTCGTCCATTAAAGAATTTCGGCGTCCGTAATCCAAGACACATTTCATATCAAATTTAAAAAAAAAAACAGGGAAAAAACAGTCATACTATACATAAACATTCCTGCAAGAGAGAAGCTGTCAACAGTTTTCAATGATGTCAGCTAGACATCATGATGTTCCAAAAATATCAAATCCGTATCGCTGATCAGTATTCTCAATCCATATGATTTTTGTATTGTTGTTATCTAGAGAATGATGTATTTCAGTCACGCTTTTTGATTGTATGTGTTCATATGAACACCATGAGGATGTTGAAGTACATGGGTTCATACGGTCTCTAGCCTCCGGTTTAGCGGAATTAGATAAAAGTTGCGAAACGTAACAACATCTTGCACGCTACGCTAGTATTTTGCTATCAGCATGCGATAATATTTTGTGACGTTGGTTAAAATCGTCGCATTTAACACAGGAGCTAGCAAATGCTACTAGGCGAGATATGTATACGCCATGTGCATGTCCCTCGGGAATCTTGCTGTCCAGAAAGTGATAGTTTACGATGTCGAAATTGTAATCATCTCTTTTGTCATAAAGTCGACGAAGGAGAATGCCCGCTTCATTTTTATAGAGATATAGATCTAAATATGATGTGCCTGTAGGGCTGTCTGTAGTTTCCTTCAAATCCAGTGAAGGTGGATATATATCCTTCACTGCGTCATTTATATAGCGATTATCCACAGCGAGAAGATCGTCTATATAGCGTTTGGTGAATGAGAAGGAACGGGCTTTGAATGGATCGGTTTTCCAAAAATGTTTTTACCTCCTGAAGGGCCCTCTTCAACCAGATTGAAAGAGGTTTGGTGGTGCAACTTCTAGAACCAACTATGAACATTGCTTAGTATGTTAATTTATGCATTTTGGGAATACAGCACACTGTGGTATATCGTTATGAGTGGTTGGAATACAAATACCTCTTTCTTTGAGAAAGGTTTTGTGGTTGTTAAATAAATCTTCCAGAGCAAATGCCGTTTGGGAGTAAGCAGGCGTATTTGATGATGGTGTGCTTATACTCAATTCTTTAGCCAGCACCTGGTACAAACAATATTTACATATGAATATCGTATTATTTGGACATTTGTCTGCTGGGACTATGACGAATTTACTCTGGAGATTTGCAAGAACTTTTTGCGAATTGAGGTACTTCGTACTTCCCTTACCAAAGACTCCAATAGAATTCAAATAGGAAAATGTCCTATAGGATTCCTACAGGATTTTGCCTATAGTACAGTCCTATAGGATCCTATTGGACAGTTCTATACGATTCTGTAGGACTGTTCCATCTTAGGACAATACAGGCAATATTTATCGTAGGCGACCGCATGGAGATTAACTGATGGGACGGCACAAATATTTAAGCGCCAATCTGGCAAGTAAACCAATTTTTCAAAACTTTCTTCACACAGGGGCCTTTTTTTGATCGCCAGAATTGTTCGAGCAGAATTGTCGAGCCCTGGTAGTATTTAACCAGCAGTATGCAACACAATCAACTTGTAATGCCCAACAATTTCATGACAAATAACATGAAAAACCAACTAAAAAAGAGACATTTTATTAGTTTTTCTCCAGTCATAATATGAACATATATGTTTAAATTCCAAGAATGCAGATGGACTAACATAAAATCAATAATACACAGCCGGTCTGATGTCTCACTGCATAAGGTGGCAAGTATATGGAATTTCAATTTGACACCAGGTGGTATTACATACGGGTGGGTGTTATTGAAACGCAAACCCAGGCGATCCGGACCTATTCATTCCACTGGAGTCACGTGATCCTTTAAGGCTGAACTGCTCGTTGGCGTGGTTTGTCCTTTTCTCATTTTTATTGCTGGAAACGTAATTTCAATTTTGGTCCCCAATGGCGCCACCTGATGACAAAACAGACCACAAGTGACATCTTGTTGCATGGTATCTACATACCTAGAAAGAATCCATTGAGCATGTTGAGCTAATTTCTAATATCAACACCTGGAAACTGTCTGTTCGTCCATCTTATCCATCTTTCAAAGGGATGAACCCAAAATCCCAAGTCTACTTCAAGCCTCTTCAAGCATGGAGTAACACAAATGTCATATGTGGCAGTATGAAAAAAAATCATTCTTCGGTTCACTATTGATCCAAATGGTTGGGATAGCAATTGTGCTCTCGGTTGAGTTGGGCGTTGATAGCATCTCAGTTTCTTTTTGACAGTCACCTACATAAGATACAAACAACATCCAATTAGCATTGGTGTGTGGCAAAACAGCACATTATTCAGAAATTTCAATCACCGCCAATTTTTGGAAATGAACCTTGTTCATTTAAATGTCTTAGGAAATAAGTTATGAAATAAATAAAAGACAAAAATGAGAATTTAATTAAATGGCAGACTAAATACCCCCACGGGTACTGCATGGATATGTCCCATAACGATGTTTAGGAAGCCTAGAAAATTTAGCCCAACCAAATGGGAAAAGACTTTGCCCAGCCCAGATAATAACTTTAACGGGACAGACATCAGACAGGCAGAAGGATGGAGGTTGTATTACATAGGCTCTCATAGCTAATGTATGTGAGCCAAAAATGAATTATTTCTCTCCCTCTTAACTCCCCCCCCCCCTTCCACCCCCTTCACCCTGCTTTCATTTACACCGCTAACACCAGGATGCACAAACTGTATAACCCTTAATTTGGGTAACTCTGGTCTTATGTCAGAACAAATTAATAATTATCCAATCCCGGACTTAAACAATAGTGAAGTCAGTCCTTTAACAATAGATCTGCGCCGATACCCTGGCAGGTGCTTTGAAACGAGGCTCCATGCAGTCGTTTTTTTACTCTCTTTGCTGTCTCTTCAGCCTAGAAAATATTTTAAATCAATGATAACGTTTGACCTGAAGTTGTCAGAATGATATTAAATGTAAACATAATGGTCCTTTTTTTGGAATAGTAGGATGGTTTGATCCATGTTTACACAGGTGTCAATTTAGTTTAAAAGCCCACTCCGTGTTAAAGAGATATCTAACAGAGTGAAAGAACGAGCCACGTCTCAATGCACATCTCAGTGCTATCAGCACAGATCTATTGTTAAAAGGATTAACTTTAATTTTGTGCTAGATTATGTACCTGGGTTACACAAATTAGAATGAAGAACAACAATAAATCAGACCGCTTGACATCTATACATTCTTTTTTTCTACACTTTCTGATAACATTGACAGAACTATTGTATAAAATGGTAAGAACGGTATGGTACCTTTTATCATGTTGCATAGCAGTTATTTCCACCTGGTTCAAGGGGGGTCAGCTCTAGGTTTAGAAGGGTGTTGCCATACTGTTTCTCCGGAAAATATAACCTTGCGATTTTTTCCATCATCATTATCCGTGAAGACTGCAGTACCACCAGAGACCTGTTTTACCATACATAGCCACCTTGAAAGACAATAAAAAAGTATTATAAAACATTTCATCAGAAGCCAATATGGATCTGTTACTGGGAATATATTTGAAACTCTGAAGCCTACATAAACAGTAAGATAAGGGTCCTGAAACATGTCCGGAAAATAACAAGAACATTTTTTCCAGGGGAAATTTTGAATATATCCAAATAAACAAATCATATCAAGCAGGAACATCTCACATGTATTGTTAGGACTTCCATGGTGTACATGTAGTATTATGCAAAATGTAATATTCATTTGAACACAAAGACACTTGAAATCATTTTTGAACAATGTCTATTTGTAGTGTGCATGTAAAGACGTCACTTCAAATGATTTTGTTTCAAAATCAGCTAAAAATAAGAATTTTCTTTCCCCACAACAGAAAATGAAATGAATAGGATATCACAGTTTTATCTCAGACATGCAGTGATTATAGGATTTCCTCACCTCCAGGTGTAACTTCCTTTCCTTGTATGAGAGGATAACTGGTATTCACATGAGATCTTCAAGCCAATCTAATCCATTATCCCGTTACAAATTCACACAGTGAGTGGGGTCAGTGTTTGCATGTTCCTATAGATCACTGAAATACATTATTTATGTATGAACTGGTTAGAGATACTATCCAAAATGGGGTAAACGTACAGTACACTCGCTAAACAAGAGCAGACAATAACCTATCAGCTGTTCCATCAACTGTGAATGACCCGCACAACTGCGGTAAAACTTCAATGCAACATGACCTGGTGCAAATTTTACTTAATGAATTGATTCTGTATGTCGAAAAGTTCTTAATCTTTAGTATGGGATTGTTTTGTGAACTAGGTGTCCTCCGATAATGTCTGCAACTCTGGGCCTGGGAACACATTTCATTTTTTTATATTATTATACATGTCAACTTTAATCTTATGGGAATCGTGCCTCAGTTACGGGTGGGAACAGCCCGCTGTGAAGCTGGGTTGTCCGAGACAAGCGGTCCATAAAACATCATATTTACCGAATTGGAATTACATAATTGTTTTACTATATGAAACAATTGGCAATTGGTTTGAATTTGACGTTGAATGTACATATTGAATGTATGCATTAAATATTCAAGGAAGAGTTATAACTATTCTGTAGATTTTCGTTAAGAATATATCCATAGTCGGGTCTGATCATACAATTGCCGTCAGCCGTATAACATGTATGTGAAGTGACGTCAGTCCCGTGATAGGTTTCGACAGTGCCGTCAACAATATAACATTTTTGTCGGTGACTATAACTTTTTGTGAGATATCACTTGACGTTCAGTGAACCATTCTAATGAATGAATCACTTCTGGTCATATAATCATATCGCATATTTACCTATAATCCACTTTCAATTAAATTAACCAAATTTAACAGGGCATTTCCTTTTCTCGACGCCATGGGTCGAGTATATACAGTTTTTGTCCCCCTCCGCAACGCGGCCGGGGACTTTGAAGTGGTTCTTGCTTCTTTGTGTCCGTGGATATCCGTGTATGTCCGTTGATGTCTGTTTGAATTTTTCGCAAGCAATAACTTCAAAAGACTTTGTTGGATTATTTCGAAATTCGGCATACGCATTCCTTGCGACAAGCCGCCAGTTGGTATTGCATTTCAGTAACATCTGCCTGAAGGTGGCGCCACTGGGTCAAAATGGGCCTTGCTTCTTTGTGTCCGTGAATGTCCATGGACGTCCGTTTAATAACGTCCAAACGCTTCTTCGGATTCTCCCGAAATTCGGCATACGCATTCCTTGCGACAAGACACCGGCTGCTATTGCATTTCAGCAACATTTGCCTGAAGGTCTCGCCATGGGTCTCGCTTCTTCATGTTCGTTCCTCTCCGTGGATGTCGGTTCAAATCCTTTGCAAGCGATAACTTCCAAACGCGTTATTGGATTTTCCCCAAATTCGGTATACGCATTCCTTGCGACAAGACGCTAGTTGGTATTGCATTTCAGTAACATCTATCCGAAGGTGGCGCCACTGGGTCAAAATGGGTCTTGTTCCTTTATGTCCGTGGATGTCCGTGGACGTCCGTTTAAATTTTTCGCAAGCGATAACGTCCAAACGCTTTGTCGGATTCTCCCGAAATTCGGCATACTCATTCCTTGCGACAAGAGGCCGGTTGCTACTGCATTTCAGCAACATCTGCCGGAAAGTGGCGCCACTGAGTTTCGCTTCGTCGTGTCTGTTCCAGTTCATGGATGTCAGGATAACTCTCAAATACTTTGTCAGATTCCTCTGATATTTGGCACATACATTCCTCGTGACCAGACGTGTTGGTATTGCGTTTCAGCAAGATCCACCTGAAGGTGGCACCACTGGGTCTTGTTCCAATATTCTGTGCAAGTCCATAGATGTCCGTGGCTATCCATTCAAATTCTTCACAAGCGATAACTTCCAAATCCTTTGTCAAATTTCTTCAATATTTGGCATATACATTCCTTGTGACAAGATGTTGATTGGTATTGCGTTTCAGAAAGATCTTCCTATAGGTGCCACTAGAGTTCTTTCCGTTCTTTTGTGCTGCAAGCGATAACATTGAAACGCTTTGAAATGTCGCTTGGAATTGAGTTTCGCCCATTTGCGCATACAGGTGGCACCACCTGGTGGCAACTTCTAAATTTGGTTTCCGAGCAATAACCTGTGAACTGCTCTTCGAATTCGTCTCAAATTAGGCATGCATGCATTGTGCCTTGCCATGAGATGTTGCTTGGGATTGCGTTTTATTCACTTCTGCAACCTGTAACCAGCTCGGTCATCTATACGCGGTAAGACTGACCCTGGGATCGTGTGTATCCATTTTCAGCCTACTTTCGGCAACTGCAAAAGGGAATTTCCAGGAATCAATATCACGTGACTTCGACAGCCAATCAGCCAAAGTCTACCGACGTAACTCCAACGTAACTCGCCATTTTCGAGTCATGTGATGTCCTACTTGTTCAAAATTACAGATCTACCACACCTCTTGGGTGATACGAAAGTTATTCATACCTATATATTTTGTAAGCCCAGGCAATTCCGAAGTGGTATGAGAACCTGTAATTTATCAGATTTCTCGAGTCTGTTCTCCGCCGGATGAAGGCCGAACATAATACGGTAGAGTACCGGATTGGTTCCGCGATAATGGAGACACGATTCGCAAGCCATCTTATGGATAGCGAAGTGTACGCAACTGTAACTTCTGCTTACAGGTTGTGCTACACCTGGTGTCAAAATCTAAAATTTGTTTTTGGCCAATAACTTGAGAACTGCATGCTCATCGGATTCTTCTCGAATTTAGTATGCATGTACCATGCCAGGAAATGCTGCATGGGATTGCCTCTCACTCACTTGCTATTCCGTTTCGTCCACTTGCGCCTACAGGTGGAGCCACCTAGTGTTAAAATCAAAATTTGTTTTCGGCAATTAACTTGAGAACTGCTCATCGGAATCTCCTCAAATTTAGCATACCTGTACCATACAAGGAGATGATGTGTTTGATTGCCTTTCGCAAACTATGCAGGTAGGTAGAATGCTAGATACACAAAGTAAAGCATGCAGCGTTGGCCTGTTTCTTTAATAAGTAACGATTTTGCGAAGCCTGAGCAGTAGGTGTCCACCATTGTGGACATTGAGACCATATGCTATATAATTAATTACAACACATAAGGGAAGTGGGAAGAGGTGCCGACATACTGACAGTCACATGACTTCACAGTATAGTCTCCCGGTTAACCCATTCTAAGGCACATACCAAGAATCTAACGATTCGTGATATGTGTTGTATCTCAGATATGCTTTTATTGTACCTGTTCATGTGGCAACTTGGATGATATGACCACACGGCCCCTAGCACCGGCATAAGCGGTATTAGATGCAAATCTAGAGAGCTATGATGGAAATACTCCGACGACTAGTATATTGGTAATTGGTGAGCTGTTTCGCTGTGACAACTCGTACACTGGGTATTGGTGAGCTGTATCGTCATCAGATGAACTTTACGGCATTTAACACAGAAGACTAGTCTGTAAGGCCCGATGTCGACCCAGCATCAACTTCCCACAAATGCCAACATATATCAAAGACCAAAAGGTCTGTACAGGGGGCGGGCCTCGGGGACGAAACGTCCACCAGCAGAACCTCGCCATATACAGGTAAAAATTACAGCACATATAAGGGAAGTGGGAAGTGGTGCCGACATACTGACAGAGCCACATGACTTCACAGTATAGTCTTCCGATTAACCCATTCTAAAGCACATACAAAGAATCTAACGATTCGTGATATGTGTTGTATCTCAGGTAGGCTTTTATTGTACCTGTTCATGTGGCAACTTGGATGATATGACCACACGGCCCCTAGCACCGGCATAAGCGGTATTAGATACAAATCTAGAGAGCTATGATGGAAATGCTCCGACAACTCAATTTTCCATTGGTAATGTAAGTGAATGAAAAAATTTCTTTTTATACCTATTCCGTCTGTCGATCGTTCATTTCCTATTCATTTTAATATGGGTAAAAATTACAAATTATATCAATTCACAGCATAGTGAAGGTGATATATTATAGAAATTTTGTAGAGGTAAATATATTTCAGGAAGCCAATATTTACTTGGATATAGCTGTTTATATTCTGCCCTTCTACCCCGCGTCATATATACTAAAATTGGATCGGCTGACGAGCCGTGAGCTGCTATGCGCGCTCGTATTATACATCGTACATGTGTACCAGTTTTTTGTTTGTTTTTATGTATTTCCTTACTATATGAAAACTAAATCCATTATACTATTTTAAACCTTTCGGAGTGAACGATGGAAGTTCAATGTAAAATTCAGGAATTCCCTTAATACCGCTAATTCCCGAATCTCCCGACAGCTGTGGCGCGCTCCGTTAAGATTTTTTTCAGACGCATCTTCTTCACATGAAAAAGTATTTCCCATGCCATTTTATCAGGTTTAGCAGCACAATAGCAATTATTATTCAAGGCATGCCATATGTTAAATATGACTGAACTATCCAATAGCTTTTTAAATATGATCTCTATTTGT
>JAVTVY010043525.1:0-21834 GCA_036873755.1 Hanleya hanleyi | reverse complement strand
CTCATCATCATAATAGGCACACATTTTCAGCTTTAGCCAAATATTGTCAGTTATTGCACTCACTTTTTCTGAATAAAATTTTTAGAGAAATATTTATATTTTTGAAAAATGTGTGTTATTGTCTGAATCCAGTAATATTTTGATGTTGAATGCGAAGGCTTCCTGGAAAGAGGTGACAAAAATAAAACAATTAATTTGAGTACATGTATCGGTAATATCAGATATGTACATTTTGACAGATACATGTAGTATGACGAATGTGCGAGTCTCTCCTCGGTTGAGAAGATTTGAAGTGATTAGTGCATATATCAATAGCCTTGAGGCATGTTCTGTCATCAACAGATGTTATGAACAATAATGTAAGCTGAAGCCTCAACCAAGCGATCATAATTTTTCGGCCATACGTTGAGCGTTTCAAAGGATTGAGCATCCTTCAAAGCACTTGTGACTGGTTTCATATGAGTGGGACAGTCTGACATTACGGTTTGAGAATTATCAAAAGATAAAATTACAGACAAGGCTTGCATGCTCTGTCTTGCTACAACGGAGAACGATCATCATATGGAAATGCCATATAATATTATGTTCATGGATTGTTGCAATTAAAGCTAAGAGCTTCCGGAGACCTCTCTACGACAACTAACTCCAGACGCACACGGGTGGTGGTAATACTGCTACAATGGTGCAAAGACAATACTATGGCAGTAAACTTTGATAAGAATAAATGTATGAAAATAGGATCTCGATCAAAGTTGGCCAGGTTCAAAGAGGATCTTTCTATCCAATTTGACCAAAACAAAATTGAAAATGTTTCTGAACAAAAATTACTAGGTGTAATTATTGATGAAAAACTGTGCTGGGATAAACATGTCCAGAGACAGTGCCAGCTGATATCATCGAAACTGAGATTGTTGCAAAATATTAAGAAATATTTGCCTCATCATGCAAGAATCCTGTACTATAATGCCTATGTTCTGCCTGTCATTGATTATTGCTGCTCAGTATGGGGATCTGCCTCCAGAGAGTCACTTGACTGTATCCTTCGCCTTCAGAAGCGAGCAGCCAGAATTATCCTTGATGCCCATTTTAATACACCAAGTCAGGAAATGTTTAAAAATTTGAACTGGATGACAATTGATGACAGAATAAAATATCACAAATCCATACTTATGTACAAATGTTTACATGGCCTAGCACCAGAGTATCTAGCTAAGCAATTCACATCCACTTCATCAGTTTACCAGAAATCATTACGTTCCACGGCCACCCAAAAGCTTGTTCCACCCAAACCCAATACTGAAACATACAAACATGCCTTCAAATACTCTGGCGTGACTCTCTGGAATCAGTTACCTCTGGATATAAAGAGATCTTCCAACATAAATGTATTCAAAAAACGCATGGAAAGTTTCATTCTGTCAAAATATTTATAGTATGTACATGTATGTATAGAAATTCCATGACTGTAGTAATTAGTTATAAATGTATGTAGTTATAGCGTATTTCCATGCCTGCACGTAATGTATGCAGATGTGACTTAAGATCTATGCCACTCAGTTCTGCTGTATTTTTGTATGTTCATATTTTCTGTCTCATCTCTATTTTACTTTATTTCATTTCCTATTTTGTTTGTGTGTGAATGACTTGTGTGTAAGGGCGAGTGTGAGGGACTCAAGGAAGATTGGTTTTGTACTAATTGAATCCCCTCCGTAAATAAAGTATTATTATTATTATTATTATTATTATTATTATTATTATTACATGTAACTCAATTATCAAGTAAATGGAGGATATCGGGAACTAGATATCCTTTTATTCTCTCGATAAAACTGTACAATTAAACATTGACAAGAATCATTGTCTTCAAATTGGCATCCCATGTTTTTGACTGTGATGATTGATGTCTACATGTATGTCTGGACTATGAAGAGACATTGACGATGATATATGTGTATTTCCAAAAGCTACGGGCTCTATAAAAATCAGAATTAGAAGCCTATTCATCAAGGTCAAATTTTAGTTAACACAACATGTTTTAAAAGGTTAGAGTAAAGGCAAGCACAGATGTGTATAATCGTTTCAGAGGAAAAAAGAAAAGTTGGCAGATCTGTCCTGAAAGACTTCTATATTTCATGTGTGACCATCAGCCTCGCTGAAAACAGAAATCCCCCTTTCCCACTTCAAGTTTTAGGAGAAGGATTCATGCTGGTGGACCAACAGGTACCCTGAGATGTGACTCACCACTTAAATTTGTGGTTCATACTATCCCTCTCTTTCTTATGGCTTGAGTATGGAGAATATTTTTAATCAGTGATAAGTGGACTATTTTTGACTTGAAGTTGCCAATATTGTCATTAATTTAAGCATAATTGGTCCATTCTTGAAATAGTGAGATAATTTGATTTACCATTAACATATTCCCACCAATGGTCAAGGGCTAAAATTCTGCCCTTTGCTTACGGACCACAAATGAACACGAGAATCATTCGCCAACACACCTGTCGGGTCGATGACACAAAACCATTGTCCAGGAAGTAAAGTGGAAAAGGACAATTGAAAATGTTCTAATGTAGTATAAATTGTGAAATCTGAGAGAAAGTATTATGTCGTCTCATTTTGTATCCCAGTTAGATTGCAGTTAAGATAATCAATACTTAATCTCTTATTATATATTGAATTCAGTTATCTGCTGAAAAAGGAACAAGATGTCCGTTAACATATATGTTAAGATCTTTTCAGTAAAACATATTCTCTTATTAGTCCGCATTTCTTGTCAGCTCATAGCATTTCTTGACAGCTCACAGTATAGACAATCCCATTGACTTTCTAAGCTTCTACCATGTTTTATGACGTCATGGGTATATTCTGCCAAGCGACATCAGATCATCATTTCAGGAGCTGCCATATCGACGTCACTGTAGCCTAGACAAACACGACCTAGTGGGCAACACGCCACATGCGTAATAAAAACCATGTTAAACCAAAGCTAATCCTGGCAATCAGTGCTCGAGTCCGAGAACTTGTGGAAAGTCGCATCTGAGGGGTTTAAATGATTAAAGACCAATCTGCTAAGTGTCCCTATGGCCACCCATTGAAGCCCCGCGCTCTCTCAATCATGTCATCTTTTACAACCAGCCGTTCGTCTTGCAGCATCTCCTTAGGGGTCGTGCTGAACACCGTCTACTCCATAGTTTACACGTATCTAATTCAATCACAAAGGAGGGCTGTATGTTTTATTCAGTAGATCCTGCGCCCTCTGACGATCCAGGAAGGTACCAATTACCTTGTTCTAACTTCCCGAGATGCGCCATGATGGCACAGGGGGATAATTTACGTCTTCCTGTGGCATATTCTGAATCAGACTTTTGGGAAACCTGACGAATTCCAAATGCAGATACAGCCCTTTGCCAAGAAAAGTTTCGTCACCCATAACCCAGAGGAAATCCATTTCTTGCAGGAGATTAAATAATTTCATTTTTTCTCACTGTTCTCAAAATCATCCAATTTTGCTTCGATCGGTTCCACTACATTATTTATTGTTAATCAGATAGAACGGAAATGTTTTTTCATTTCAAAGAAAGTTGTGCGTCATGTCATTGCATGCATTAATAATTTTTTGTCTTCAAGGTTGGGGAGAACCCACAAAATGATCTTGGGATGAAATGGTCTTTGAAGAAGAAATCTGCGCATCTGAAAACCCCTCGGCTCTGGGGTAGCAGCCATACAAATCATCCAAACAGGTTTATTTTCAATAGGCTTCTGGCTCGACCAGATAATTAAGTACACCAAATGTGAAATCCGCATCATCATAATGGTTTTACAGATCTCATAGATGAACAGATTGCAGGAGGAGTTTGATCAGGTCCATGGAATACAATTTATTGGGGGTTTTTTTCTTTTGCAAATACTGCTATAAATATCGAAGGGTGGCAACCCTGAGACTGGGTGTTGTATTGGTCAAGGGTTTTTCTAGATGGTGGATACCTGCTTTGTCACTTTATCTCCAATCTGCTATATATCATTCTGATGGCATCAGATTGTATACTTCCTATCAGATATACCCTCTGATTGCACTGGGGTTTAAATAGCAGTGCACAGCTTTTGTGTGCACGACTCTCAGCCAATCAACATCGTCCGCTTGTAAATAGAGCGAAGTGGGCTCAGCATGTCACCGGTATACAAGATGTACATGTAGTACCATCTGCTCTTGTGTAATAATTTAGCATAAAACTTGTTAATTATTTTACAAGATATACTGGATGCATTTCTCATCCCTATCATATGCACAGTAACAGCTAGCTCCCTGTGTTGATACAGGCAAACTGCACATGTGCGCCTCATTTTCCGGCACAGTGCAGTCAGATAGTGTTATACCGACTTTGAATAGGTTACAACCTCTGACAATGGAAGAATGCTACAAATGTATATCAACAAAAGCTCAAGGACCAATAACTTACATGCAGGCTTTGAATTTGGGGGTTCATACTCCATGAAAGAATCACGTACGAGACAATGCATACAATAGTTCAGTCTGGGGACAACAATATGTCTAGACTGGAGCCTTTTCAGCTGCACAAAGACTTGAACAATAGCTTCCTACATGAAGTATCTACCAATTTGGGGGAAAATAGGGCAAGGACACTTTGGCCTTGGATAATGACCAGATTTTGGGGGCATCAAGGCCAATGGACCAGGCATCAAGGCCAAATGTGTTCATACACTAAGGGCACTGCAGCCACTTTGTTTGCAGAACTTATGGAAGATATTGCCATGAAATAAATAAAAATTAAATTTCCCCAAGCCTGGGTTATTATTTAATGGGCCTCGTATAGTCATACACCCTGTCTAGACTTATATATCCCCATCCTATTCCCACACATATTTTGCAAAACTCGGCCAATAATATCACATTTTCACAACTGTTTTTTGTTGTTGTTGCTGTTGTTGTCAAACATTCAAAAGGTATCAACATACTGTCTGTAAATATACAAATTATAAAAGAAGATCTTATCCAGTAATACGAAAGAAGGCATCTAGCTTCCGCCATGTTTGAAGCCACCTTCTCCAGTTCCCGAGATTTGGTCGCAGAAACACGTTCGTGTGACGGCATGATCGCATTATTTACTTCAACTGTCAATCCAATGACAGCACTAAGCGACCCGCCCTCTGTAGGCTGACCAAGGGGAGAGTAATCCGGATTGCCAAACGGGAACCATCCATTGAAGTGTAATCAAACCAAAAAGAGGTGGCTCCCGATTTACCGATGTCGTAAAACTGTACGATGCTGTTTGCGGTAACAGGAAGAGAGAAAGCTGTTTTGTAAACGAAACCACCAATCACCGAAGGACTTTGCTTTTCCAACAAAATTACCAAAGCAAAGAATAAAAAGAGAGAAAATGCGAACGCATGATGGAAATAAGATTGGTTTTATTCTTAGAGTCACGTAGGCCACTTGTACGTGGCTTCACGGCGGCCGTGCTGTGGCCGTGAACTTGGTTGAAATTTGTAGGGCATGTAGGCAAATTAATGAGGCACCGATGGCAATTGCCGTCGTCAAATTCGAAGCCTGTACATGTAGTCTCATTGGTGCCACCCTCTGTCATTCATTTATATAGATGTTTACAGACTAAAACAGCTACAACCCCTGATCTGTATTATTGAAACAGCTTATCAACAAATGTGTTCTATTACAGGCTAAAGGCTGAATACAGTTAATCTCTAACTTCACAGGTACTTTTTGAAAAAAAAATATGACAATGCAGGGAGTCTTTTTTTATATCATTTTAGTTTTTCTTATCTTTCGCACAAACAAAACAAATCCATCTTTTCTGGCAAACCCATTTGCATGAAACCAACATGACCAAAAATGGCACGGCCATGTCTATGAAGCTAGAAATTTATTTTATTCCCGAGCCTAAATAATGTTAACTTATTCATTATGATTCTAACTTGCATCAGATGTTCATTATATTATTGTTCATTTATTGCATCATTGTTCTTCATTTAATTATCAGCATTAACACGTGGAAAAAATATTACATCATGAGGCATTTTGAAGACAGCGCTAGAACTGAAATTATGTAGATTTTTCACAATACAAAATCACTGAATATTTTCTCCTGAAATTCCTTTCAATCTATACATGTAACCTAAGGAAGACGTTTATTAACACTGGTACCCTTGAAACTGGATGAAAGAAACCCCGGGAAATAACGTTTTGCAAACATCAATCATTAAATAATATTGATAACAATATATTCTGGAGTGAATCGTCCAAAGTAATAAACTCATGTACATGTACGTACCTCATCAATGATTTTGCAAAGATGTATGTACAGCACACATATCTGAAGTTCCTACAAACCCACGGATGCGCATAAAAAGCATATTGATAGACAGTTCATTGAATTCCCTCAAGTTTCTACCCCATTAAAACACTTGATTCCTTGAGCTTCATTGATTTCCCCCCTTTCATCTGGATGTATATGCTTCCATACACGCACAGAGGTAGAGCAATTAACGGACAAAATTCCATTACACACCCCTGCATTCAACAACATTTTGAACACGGCATCCCATAGACAATGTCATAATGTGAGATGAATTAGCACTTATGTTTTAGAAATGGACTAGCTGGTACGACAATAACTGAAAATCCGGACAAATAAAGAAACACTTTTAACTTGTCCATTAGCATTGAGAAATTGACTCAAACCATTATCACCTTCATGCAATGGGATACAGTGATACTTTCTAATAGATTTCTTGTCAACAAATCTCAAGGGTGAACCGACGACAAAGAAACAAGCTGAACAACTGGCGACAGGCTGGTAGTCAGTCCTTTTGTTCCACTATTAAAGCTTGACGACAGTCACTTTACATGTATTGGTACATTTGAATGAAGTGCATGTAACCTTAAAGATCTGATGAAATATGCAAAAGAGTTTCAATATTGAATAAAACACTGGTTAATACATTAAGAAATAATGATTTCATTATGATTTCTCGTGCCCTAAACTTTATGAACTTTCCCACACTAACCATGCGTAAAGTAACCATTGAGCATGCCTATGAAAACATTATTTCTATTCTATTGCACTACCCAAATTGATTATCAATGAAAACATATTTTGAACTTTGGCAACCTTTCTCTCTTTCTTGAAAAAACTTGTCCACTGATGCTCCCGTCTCGGCATCGTGCCAATGTCAGTGGACGAGTTGATGTGGTCTCTCAAATGGGAAGTGATACATGTACTGTCAGCTGCATCAGCTGTGTGGAAATTACATGGATATATATTTCTGTCGCTTTGTTAAAGTGATCGTAAACCCTCAATTAAAGTTTCCATCAAATGAAAGATCATTGCGAACAGTGTCAGAAAATATTTATTGTAATTTTTTACGATTTTATTACACAGAGTAAACTGCAAATAAAGCATGGTATTCTATGGTGGTCTGTTGCAAGATTCATATCTAGGTCCAGTGACGTCACACTGCCTTAATACAAATATTTCAAACTGTGTATGCACTTTCCAATGCTTGATTCAAGCTTAAGGTGTGTATAGTTTGAGTTTCAACACAGACTCACTGTTCCAATGTGCATGTTTCACCAAATCGATGAAATTAAATGCAAGATTCAAATTGACTTGACACTTATGAGTTACCATCTCTCCGATTTTGGTGAAATATGCACATTGGAACAATTTGAGCCTGTGTTGAAACTCAAACTAAACGGTGAGGATTTCGCCTGGCGAGGTAGAATTGTCAAAGAAGTTTGATATTTTTTCCCAGGCCTTACTGCTACATGATCTTGTAAGTTAATGTGTGCTTATTAAATTCTGGAGTGTTCTTCTACAAGATGATAAAGGATGAAGTTTTCATCACTTTCGTATGCAGACAGATCTATCTTTGTCTTCTTTATCAATCACGATTGCTCAAGACAGAATGCACTTGCGCACCAGGTTTTCCTGGGGAGGGGTTGGATCTAGACTGCACAGAAGATGAGCCACTGTATTGTCCACAGAAGAGCGTCTCCATTTCTATAATAGGCAAGCACGTACCTATATTAAGGGACAGAAACTTAACAGAAGCTTTGATAACTAAACTGAGATTCATTCAATAACAAACGAAGATGTTGTAATGAGGTACAGGGGTACAAAAACCTGAAGCTCAACACCTGTTCATGACCATACTGTTCAATATGGCATTCTTTGAGCAATCTCAACAACTCTTTGGTATCATCTAAAAAAAATCATGCAATCAAAAAATCATGCAAGTTGCAAATACATGTACACCTATTCGAGTTGAAAGCTATCACAAAGGTCTGGGTCCAGGTTATCTTGTTGGCATTGTTCCACTTTCCCAACAAGATTCCACGAAGCATCTAGGCTTTCAGATTGACTGGAAATGATGCCGCATTTTCTGTAACCAATTTTGAGGGCATCTTCAACTGAACTGACCTACATATGGTTTGATTCCTGGGGTGTTCAAAGTAGTCTAATGGGTCTTTTAAGACCCAACATTATGGTGGATACATGCACGGACAGGACATGCTAAGAGAAGTCAATGGCTTGTCGATAGATTACGGAAGTTCTTTTCCTCCACCTATAGTGTTTTAAGTGGGAATTCAGAGAAAACGCAGACATGGCATACAGATTAGAAATGTCCTTGACATTCTTGACAAAGTCGTAGACATGAATTGGAGGCCTGAAAAAAACAAACTGACTAATAAAGCAGGTTGAAATTTGACAGAAAAAGTTCCATTTGGTAATGGCACAAGAATGGTGAATACAAAGCAGTGAAAGTATAATTAACCCCTCAGTTTTTGAGCCTTTTCAAGAAGCCTGAAAACAAGCACCTGGCATTTCTAATAAACCCCCTGCAAATCAGAATGATATTGCCCCTCATTATATACAGATATTATATGGCTTAAAGGTCATGGTATTGTACCATATCATCTGATGGGGATGATACGTTAATGCTATGTGCCCGTGTTATTTTCAGACTTGCTTGTTTTTCCAGTTCCCCCCTTGTCTGAGCAATATTCCTCTGATCTATGCCATTCCTGCAGAGCTAGTACATCTCTGCCGATAAATCTGTTTCTTTGTTACATGTGTCAGTCAGACAGTCTGTGGTGTCAGATGGTTAAATAATTATGTAGTCTGTTGTCTGAGAAGAGAAGTTGAATGTGTTTCGGTATCTCATCTGATCTTTCAAGAGGTAAGCTGTTATCTTTTAAAGAATTTCCACATTCAGTGATAATCTCAAGGCTCAGCTTCCTTCACTCCTGAGCTGTAATTGGTCCCTGAATCAATCAATAAAACAATAGAACTACCAAAAAGTTATAATTTATTGACAGAGGGTAATATTATGACTATATAACTGTATGACTCAGTATCATAGTGGCAGGTGTACTAGATTCTGCCACTACAAGTATTCTCCTGATTTAGTGCATCATTTTCTACCATACTCTAAACTGGATGTTGTTGTGTCCGATAACATGACAAACACATTCATGCTGGCAGGTTTTGACACTCCAATTTATCTCTTAACATGGGTTTTCTCCAGAAGCATGAGGGGAAAATGGGAGACTTGCACAATAGAACAAGGATATAAACCCGCAGTGCTAGTTCTGGCGGGGGATTGGATAACTTGGCCAAAATTGACAAACAGGAAATGGCAATCACAAAATCTGATACGATAATTAGGGACCTTCTTGAAAATAGGACCTGAGTTCCCTGATAGGAATGGCATATGCCGGTTATCCAAATGGGATACACCGTGCCCAGTTCAGTGTTATAATCTGGATGAATTAGAGTTCCACTTGGAATGGCATATGCCATTTCCCTCATGCCATTGCATGGTATGGTTGCTGAGTTCCAAAATGTATGCCATGGAGTTCCTATGAGTTCCAACACAGCCCACCATGCCTCTCTGTTTGGAATGCCTTATGCCAGTTCCTAGTATGCCCCAATTTCAAGAAGCTCCCTTAGTATCGTGCAAGTCTCCCAACGGAAGGCATTACATACCATTCATGCCATTACAAGTTTTCTCGTACAAGGCTTGATAAATGGATTTGTACAAGTACTACAAGTACATGTATACTCTAGTCGACAGTCAACGCGTTAAGAGCATTTTTCCGCTATCTTCAAATACTAGGGTACTTAAACGAAGAATATTTGCCTAATTTCTTTCAATGCAAAACTTCCCGGCCCCCATGGAATTTAAGCATAGGAGTGCTGTGACGAATACTACCCAAACAGCCAGCTGAATCTGACCGTATGCCGAGGAATCGGGCTCTCCATTCACAGCGAGGCCAGTATTTGGTGGTTTTAATTGGTACATGTGAATGAATGACGGAGATGTGCTTGCTATTAAACTAAGGAGTGTAAAATTCAAAGATGAGGTCAATAAACTGGATGGTGCACTGTGCCATCTGATCTAAACCGGCATAGGCAGGCCGGGATTACCATAGTTGACAAGTCCTTCAGCAACCTGCCACTGTACCAACTCACAAGTATCCTCAAATATGCACTGGCCGATATGTAAACATTCAGTCCTCTCATATCGATTCCGGGATAATAAACGGCATTTTATTGTCCTCCAATATAGCTTTGACAGAACACAAGGCGCTGTTCACTATATCAATCATTATAGCAGGACGATTATTAATTGTTTCAAATTTAGGCATATATCCACCCAAATACAACATGTAAATGTATTGGTCCACTGTAATTCACCTTGCCATTTACATGTATGCCATCTAGCAACTAAATCGCACAATTATTCCATACTTCTTTGGCAGAAAGTGTTTGCTATGATTTGAGAAATGAAAATGGTCATGTGACAAATATTTTTAGGCGATGCCACTTCAATATTATATGGTAATGACCTCATGTGACCATAAGCTGGAGTGTTTATTGACTATGGAAAAATATGGCAATCCATTCAGTCTGGGGTTACCACACACATTCGCAATCCGGCAAGACTGCTCACGACTCACTAGACATAAGAAGTCGCGAGTACATGTACATGCAAAACTTTGCCGCACACCTAGCCGATTCCTTTCAATCAGGTCTGATGTTTATCGCTTATGACAGAAGCGCCAAGGTGCGAGCTGTCTTTAAAACTTCATATGTCTCAGAGATAATTCAATCAGCTTAGAAAATGTAGTGAATCTTATTCCTAAATATTAAGCTCTATCTTTTCTATGTATAAATTTGCAATCTTTCACAATTATATATAGTTTGTTCTGAAATGTATGAGCAAAAAATATTGATTATTTCACTTCCTTGTTTTAACAGAGGTTCAAGCTGCATGCTCATTGCATTCAATTGAGGAGGGTTATCTTTAAAGGTAGATGAGCTTTATTTAATGAGAATAAAACTGGGAGCAATTTCACTAGTCTTAGTTCATGCAGTATAATTAAAATAGATCTAACCCAACAGGAGCTAATTAGCTACATATGCATGCCTTGACAGTACTCAGTCTCACTCCACACAACCTTGCTATTAATTTCCTCTCTTGCAAAAGCCATTTGTAGTATAATTTGTAGTATATACTTGTCAGCTCATGCTGTATGATTGATGCCTACTTCATCCCTTGTCGCAAACCACTCTAAGACAGGAAGAGAGAGCTTAATGGCTGAATCCAAGAGTAGATTCAGAAGAAGCATCAAGTTGTACCAATAATCAGTCAAAGGGTTTGGTGCTACAGAGTACCAGTAAATTAGTACCAATCATCAGTCACAGGGTCTGGTACTACAGAGTACCAGCAAATTAGTACCAATCATCAGTCACAGGGTCTGGTACTACAGAGTACCAGCAAATTAGTACCAATCATCAGTCACAGGGTCTGGTACTACAGAGTACCAGTAAATTAGTACCAATCATCAGTCAAAGGGTCTGGTACTACAGAGTACCAGCAAATTAGTACCAGTCAAAGGGTCTGGTACTACAGAGTACCAGCAAATTAGTACCAATCATCAGTCACAGGGTCTGGTACTACAGAGTACCAGCAAATTAGTACCAATCATCAGTCACAGGGTCTGGTACTACAGAGTACCAGTAAATTAGTACCAATCATCAGTCAAAGGGTCTGGTACTACAGAGTACCAGCAAATTAGTACCAATCATCAGTCACAGGGTCTGGTACTACAGAGTACTAGCAAATTAGTACCAATCATCAGTCACAGAGTCTGGTACTACAGAGTACCAGCAAATTAGTACCAATCATCAGTCAAAGGGTCTGGTACTACAGAGTACCAGTAAATTAGTACCAATCATCAGTCAAAGGGTCTGGTACTACAGAGTACCAGCAAATTAGTACCAATCATCAGTCAAAGGGTCTGGTGCTACAGAGTACCAGTAAATTAGTACCAATCATCAGTCAAAGGGTCTGGTACTACAGAGTACCAGCAAATTAGTACCAATCATCAGTCACAGGGTCTGGTACTACAGAGTACCAGTAAATTAGTACCAATCATCAGTCAAAGGGTCTGGTGCTACAGAGTACCAGTAAATTAGTACCAATCATCAGTCACAGGGTCTGGTACTACAGAGTACCAGTAAATTAGTACCAATCATCAGTCACAGGGTCTGGTACTACAGAGTACCAGCAAATAAGTCTCAATTATCAGTTGCAGGGTCTGGTGCTATAAAGTACCAGCAAATTAGTACCAATCATAAACTATAATTCCTGTTCCATGATCTAGCTACCATTTCAAATTTTAATTATTATTTATTCCTTTTTTACACATTTCAAAGCTTAAATTGTTGGCACCATGCCAATCACTGACATGATGAAGGGGTATGTTGTCATTGGACACTTCTTCCAACCAAACAATATGGCCAAAAATGTATCCATATGCATGTCAAATGAAACTGTTGAATTTATGAAGCAAGATGAAACAACAAGACCCAACTCTGGTATTCCTATACATGTATCATAAATTCGTTTTGGAAAGCTGGACTACATGTATATGGGAGTGGTATGGAATTTCCATATCTCTACTTTTAATTTTGCAAGATGAAAAGGTGAAATGTCAAGTGTTACATGGACCCAAATGCTCCTGCTATCACGCATACATTTGTACCACTCGTAACCCTGCGTTTCTCATTTCTACAGTGCATCAATATGTCACCAGGAGATAGCAATTTCTATTAAGTACATGTATCATAAATTCGTTTTGGAAAGCTGGACTACATGTATATGGGAATGGTATGGAATTTCCATATCTCTACTTTTAATTTTGCAAGATGAAAAGGTGAAATGTCAAGTGTTACATGGACCCAAATGCTCCTGCTATCACGCATACATTTGTACCACTCGTAACCCTGCGTTTCTCATTTCTACAGTACATCAATATGTCACCAGGAGATAGCAATTTCTATTAAGTACATGTGAAGTTAAAAGTGATTCATGGAAGCTGAGTACATGTGTCTGGAATCAATGGTGTCTGGATGGCAACTGGCATCAATGAGGTACTGAATAAAACATACACACCTACATGCATCAAAGGAAAAGTCTCACTAATGATATTTGCTATTTCTGATATTTACCAAGCCACAGGCAATTATTAATGGCATACATGAACATGTAGACAAGAGGAAGATATCATCACCATGTTGAGACATTCCAATGAATATGCATGTATCAGAAAAAGCTCTGACAGAATGATTACCATACAATCCATTGACCCCCTGCACAATGAGACCTTACATGTATAATCATCCAACAACACAGGTAAAACATCTACATGGACAGTGGGAAACAAATAGATTTGGGTTTTGGTTAAAGATTCACCGAGAGAAAGAAGTCTTTGATATCCCGATGAAACATCAATGCAATAATAATGGGAGGCTATAATTTCAGATTTCATTGCATGGATATGATGTACTACTTGCTGAAACAAACACAGGTACACACAGGGTATCAATCAAAGCACCAGTTTTCGAGGACTTTTCAAGGTCATCTCAGCAGTTTTGTGGAACACTTTTAATCTGACAGACAGCATTTTACATGTCAAAACTCCTTTTAGATCAAGTTTCAGACAAGTGCTCAGAAGGAATAGAATGTACCTGATGTACAGTAAACACCCTAAGAACTTAATCACCCTATAATTCTGATCAGTCATGGTAATATTGAAATTTGGCCAACTCATAACTGTAAGAGGAAATGCCAAAATCCGGTCTGGATTTGTTTTGATCATTTCGTCAACTTTCCATTCTAAATAAATTTGATCAACACAAAATCATTATGGGTGGGAAAATAGACTTCCTGTAGCATAGTCCTCTCTCTCTTTAAGTTGATACTGATGTTTTGATTGAAGATAATAAAATGGTAGTGTAAAAGCTAACATGTCAAACGATCTCTTGAATGGAGCAAATGACTACAGTACAGTGAAACCCGGTAATTATGGAGTATTTTGAACCTTGATACACAGGGACCCTGTCAAAACTAACACTATAATCTGGTTCCAAGCATGGCTGGTATACATAGGTTTCACTGTATAATCGATACACTATATGAATGATATCAGGGTCAACAACCGTAAGAGATTCAAAAGATTTAGAAGGACGTAATATTTGGTTATACTAGATAAATCACCTGTTTTATCGAAAGCCTTCCAGTCCCAGAAATGAATCTGTCAATTTTAATAACACTTTATTACTATAGAAGCGGTGTTATGGTAAACACACACCTGTTACAGAAAATCAATATATGTGGAGATTTGCAGACAGGGCATTCCAGAACCAGAAATATGACAGAAAAATAAGTTGGCGCGTTTCTTCGTTACTCCGTGGATGGACATCCCGCCAGGCACAAGGAACTATCGTATTGGCTTGCTTTCATCTAATGGTCGACTTGATCCACTTAATAACAGTCTTAATGCTAGATGCTGGAACTATACATGTACGGTAATTGTACAGAAGTAACTATATTTGAAAAGGTTTTAGCAAGTGGTGACGGAATTACAGTAAGCCTCTAATTGCTGGATTCAACCATGCAGCCTACATGTAAACGAGTTCTTCCAGACTGCATGATTCAACATGTTAGGTATATGGATGGATGGATGGATCGCACCATGCGAACACACTGTGCGACTATGCGACAAATTTTAACGGAAGCATAACAGTGGTGTTCAAATATAGTGGTAAGGCAAATTAATAATGTGACATAACTTAATGCTTTTCAGCAATCAATAGTAAACATTTCATCCATCACCACCTCTACAGGCAATGCAGCTTTTGTGGATATACATACTGCTTTGGTATGTATTTATAAAAAATACAGCTACAACCATGCAGGCCTGCAGATGGACACAAGGTATTACTATGTTTTAATATCGTTTTTAAGGAGAGTGATCACTTAATCCAGACCTCTCGGTTTTAAGGAGAGTGATTACTCATCCAGACCTCTCGGTTTTAAGGGGAGTGATCACTCAATCCAGACCTCTCGGTTTTAAGGAGAGTGCATGATCACTCAATCCAGACCTCTCGGTTTTAAGGAGAGTGATTACTCATCCAGACCTCTCGGTTTTAAGGGGAGTGATCACTCAATCCAGATCTCTCGGTTTTACGTAGAGTGATCACTCAATCCAGACCTCTCGGTTTTAAGGAGAGTGATCACTCAATCCAGATCTCTCGGTTTTAAGGAGAATGATCCCTCTCGCTCTCTATCACTCTCCTAAATTATCCTCTAGGAGAGCTTTTGATCACACTTCTAGAATCTGGAAATGCAATGCAGAGTTATATTGGCAGGGAGTAATCCAGGAAGGTTTTGCTACCGGTATACCGGTATGGGCGCCCAAACTCTCGCGCCCAAATGAAAACGAAAAAAATAAAAATAAATAAAAATCCAAACTAAACCTCGCGGTAAATCAGATATCATAGCACTGTGTTAGAGCCTACGCGCCACTACAATTCAGCAGAACATGGAAAAACTCCGACTTGAAATTTACAGTAAAAACGGACAGGACACATCGGATTTTTACAAAAAACAACGTTTATTTCTCATCGACTACAGTTTAGTTTTGTATATTAAATACATTCTCAAGGTTGAAGTATACTTCAAATAGTGAACAACTTTCACTGTTTTATTATTGACGAGAGTAGTGTACTCCAGTCCGGTTCCGCTTCGAGTCTGACAATTATACGCGCGCCTACCGATCGTCAAAAGTTGTCGTCATATAATTTAAAAGAGCACGGTTTACACGATTTGATAAAATGGGTCGTCCAAGAACGTCTGGTTTCAGCCATAATAAAAAGGCTGCTACCTACTGGTCAAAACGAAAATGTGTAGACGAGAAAACCTACTGATCAGCGAACTCTTTTGCATTTATAAAACGTGCACGTGGCGGAGACACGGAAACTGGTGCTTCGGTGGACGATACACACGAAAATGAAACTGACGGACGGGACACTTCTGACCAGGAACAATCAGAACATTCACAGGGAATTGAAACACCTAGGCCTAACAATGTACAACAACAGCACAGCGACGAAAATGTGCCAGCAGTTTGGATAAACTAATGAGAATCATCCTGGTGGGATCGGAAACTTTCAGTGAGGAGGCATGGAACTTCTTAATAGACAAATTTAGGGACATGAGAGAAAGACGGATTGACATATAGGTAATGAAATTTCCACAAAGAATGAACACAAAACAGTATTGATACATGAAGTTTGCCATTCGGCTTTATTGTTGTTGATGTGATTTTCAAGAATCCTCGATATAGTACTCTACACTGATCCAGGGAGCATAATTGTTTATTTCATTAGATGCATGTCAAATTCCATTTTTATTTTCGCTCTGCGACGGGGGGGGGGGGGATACTCCCTCCCTCGACCCTCCCCCACCGGCGTCCCCAAATAATTTCTGGATTACTCCCTGATTGGAGAGAGTGATCACTCTCACAAAACAACACCCAGAAGAGTAATCAACAGAGATTTTACAATAACGAGAGACTAACTCCTGTAAAGAAATCAATCACAGGCCTTGAAATTTGCCACCATAAAACAAAAGGGGGGTCTAATTTATTACGGTACAAAAGGAAGTTGACAAAATGATTCAATATCATGCAGATAAACTCACCTATTTCAATGGATTTTTATATAAACTCCAAAGCATCACGGAACTTCGTCCAAAAATAGATGTTTTGGTTGGTTTATTCATACATGTACATGAGCTGGGAGCAAATGCATTTGTGTGATATCAACAATGGGAGTTAACGGAATGATGTTACTGTCATGACCTCACAAGAAAGCCTTACAATGACAATGTATCAATTGTAAATACGCTGGAAGAATTCCATCAATGCTATGTAGTTTCTACAGAACCAACTAGAGCATAGTCTGAGGGATGCACACATTTGATCAAAATGATCAGTAAGGCTGCTTACAAGATACCCCCGTAAGGGCATAGATACATGGTGGTGGTTAACGTTTCACAAGTAAGTTGAATGGGATTGTGGCGGTGGAAATGATCAGTAAGCATGCTTACAAGATACCCCCGGATGCATATTTGATAGAAATTGACGAGTATTTGTAGTGGAATATAAGTATACATGTTATAGTAGTTTACGGGTAAGTTCATTTAGAATGCGTTGGGTGGCGGCACGGTATGTAACTAGTAAACAATGAGACCTCGCTCGGTTGGAATGCGGTTAACGGATTGTCTATGCATGTGTCGTGACGATACTCAGATGAGTTTAATGGATTGTTCTGAAAATTGATGTTAATAATGATTGTTGAGAATGGGGTTATGCAGGCATATAGTGTTTTACCTAACTGTTGTTACCACTAGAACCGTGTAGACTTGAAATGGGCCGTTGCAACAGATAGGCGAATTACTGTCATCTGGATAACCACATTGAAGAGGAAAAGGAAGTAAATGGGAAGTGAAATATTAAACTTACTACCTGTAGACGCATATGCGACATCCCGAGCTAGGTCTCATGGTATGGCAGCTACATGTACATACAAAATTTGAGAAGAATCTAATCAGCCGTTGTCAAGTTATGCTCCAGAAATGGAATGTTACGGACCAACTGAGAAAATTCTGCCCATAGGTGGCGCCACCTGTAGACGCACATGCGCCAAACGCAATCCCAAGCGAGGTCTCATGGTAAGGTAGCTACATACCAAATCTGAGAGGAATCCAATTAGCTGTTGTCAAGTTATGCTCCGGAAACGAAATGTTACGGACCGACAAGAGAAAGTTTTGACCCTAGGTGGCGCCACCTGTAGATGCACATGCGCCAATACCAATCCCAAGCGAGGTCTCATGGTAAGGTAGCTACGTACCAAATTTGAGAGGAATCCAAGTAGCGGTTGTCAAGTTATGCTCCGGAAACGAAATGTTACAGACTGACATGAGAAACTTTTGACCCTAGGTGGCGCCACCTGTAGACGCACATGCGCCAAACACAATCCCAAGCGAGGTCTCATGGTATGGCAGCTGCATACCAAATTTGAGAGGAATCCAAGTAGCGGTTGTGAAGTTATGCTCCGGAAACGAAATGTTACGGACTGACATGAGAAACTTTTGACCCTAGGTTGCGCCACCTGTAGACGCACATGCGCCAAATGCAATCCCAAGCGAGGTCTCATGGTATGGTAGCTGCATAGCAAATTTGAGAGGAATCCAAGTAGCGGTTGTCAAGTTATGCTCCGGAAACGAAATGTTACGGACGGACGGACGGACGTACAGACGGACGGACGGACGGACAAGCTGAAACCAGTATACGCCCCCTACACTACGTGTCGGGGGGTATAATAAGGGTGATTGAATTATTAGAGGATTGAATATTTAGAGGATTTACTGCATTGAGCTTTCTTCAGGAGATCAGAACTTTATAGAGTTCAGCCATGGGGCACTGACCAAACTTACAGCTTTCTGGTATTTCTAGTTTTTCACTTGCTAGGAACACCAAGGCTTGGATAGACACTAATGGCTCTGGCAGACAATATGTCTTTGACCAGTTGGAAATGTGTCGGAACAATGGCCAATACCAAGAAATGGAGTGAACATGAATTCATAAATGTCACGGTGACACTTCACTCGATATGAAAGGATGTTTAAAGGGGCCAGAGTGGCTGGAGTAGCCATTAAGTGGCTTCTCCAGTGCTGCATGTATTCTGCCCAGCAGTCCACCCCAGCATAGAATCTCATTGTGAAACCTCAACAACAGTCAAGCCTGGAGAGACCCAGAGAACATCAACAAAGCTTGAAGAATAACATTTACAAGGAGAAATACTTGTATCATGCTGTAAATGAGTTTTACACCTGAGTGCGAAGTTCTCATCTGTAAACAGCCGAGAGAATTCTGGAAAAAACTGCCTGATGTAAATGTAGCAGAGTTGGATCCGCCTACATGTATATCTACATGTACATGTAGCACAAAAGTGATGTGAAAGACGTTCATGAAGTAATTTAACAAACACATGTTACTGGTTCAGCTATCATTTCATCTCAATTCACACATTTTGATCACCAACAGAATACAACCTGCTCCAAGCAACCAAACTCCTATACTACTTGAATGGAATCCTAAAATTTTATTTTAGCATTAGTTGATCTTTAGAGCATGTTTGAGCACTACTTCCTCGCCGTCATCATTATACAAGCTACAATGAAGTAATTGCTTGCGTAACTCGAATGCTCATATGCAGAACGGGAATCAATACAATGCCTTGATTAAATTTGGATGCCTTTTGTCCATTTTCACGATGTTCAGCCATGTAGGAGGAATATTCGTTCCAATCAACATTTACAGCAAAGGGCAATCGCCCAATGTTTCATAATATTAGCATGACCTGCAATGACTCTTATCAAAGTATTTTTTAAATGGTCACCTTATACAAAAATAACGGTATAGTCAGCATGGACTGTCTGTATATCATGATACATGTATGCCCTTTCAGTCCTCGCCGTTTAAAAAATGATGGAGAGCTGAAACAGTCCTCCTAAATTTTCCAAGGAGGGTGATTTGCTCTCCAAGAATTTAACCGCTTCAAATCACTTGTACATGTACATGTATATTGTATGTGAGTGAATAAATGTGTGATTACTAGTAGTAATACCAATTTCATTTACACTTTATAAATAAATTCGAATTTAAATGTTTGTGGAGCATAGCTCCAGAGTTGCATTTCTATATTAAATAGAAAACGCTTTGCTATAAAAAACATTTATTCACAAGTTATATCAGTGACAAAGTATAAAAATACTTTATGATAAAACAATATTTTTGTTGAAGTTTGTAAAGAAATAAGATGTTCACAAATATATTTATACAGATTTGGTCAATAGATAGCCTACTAAATGCTCATAATGAAGAGAAAGTGTGTCAAAATCTTGTTAGTTGAGTACAAGACTGTCTCTAAGTTGATTGGAACTCTTTTGTGAAAAAGGTAACATAATTTGTTTTTCATCCATGAAAAACGGGAAAGTTGGCAGCATTTACTTTGTTTAGGCCTTTTTTTTTTTATTGATTGGTTTACGGATCCGCCGACCTTCATTTTGCCAAAAGTGAAATAAAAATAAAATTGGATTTTCGATTTTTTTTTTATTTCTATCGTATCCGCCGATGTGTCACATTTGCTGACCTCTCTGTCGGAAGAATAAAAACATAAAATTCGCAATATTGGTCTCATTTTAATACTTGCTGTGCGTAAAACATCTTATATAAATTCTTCACGCTCGAGTTCGCACGAGTTCAACACTGCAGACATCTTGGTCTTGGAGGCGGGTTACTTCCCTTGGTTACAGTGGTGGTGGTTTCCGACTTCCATGTTACCTTCGGCTGTAGTTCGGGGACCAGACATGACATCATTTCAACGGCGCAGTGTTTGAAGCCAAGATGGCGGGTTCGGCCTCGCGGTGGTTTTCACTGACTCTTAGACAGGACGTGACCGTCCTTTTCAAGGGCTTTGTCGGTCCAGTAACTGCTGGGACGGTGGGGGACTTGGTCTTGAAGGAGATCAGTGACAACTGACGACATATCTGCCGGCCTGTCTGTCCAAAATAACAGCAGGAAACATGACTTGTCCTGTCAACACCCCTATTGAACTATTTGAAGTGTTGGTTTCACGCAAAGTGACTGATATTGTCGCTTGGTTGAAGGAAACGTCCGTCATTGATCTTTTGGTAAATGTCTTGTAATTATTACACTGGCTATTACCTGGATTTGACATATCATTTTTTTACCGCCCTCTCGTGTCTAAGAAGTTTGTCAGAAAGTAAAAATAAATAAGTGTGGAGGCTTGATTTTATTTTTATTTTTTTTCCATCCTCCACCTGGACATTTTTGCCAGAAAAATCCGTAAACCAATTAATAAAAAAAAAAAGGCCTTATTAACTCTTTGCCTACAGATTAAATATTCACTACTGGCCGGAATAAATTATGCAAAAAATATTAATTTCCGCATATGGTTATAATAATGGTTCTGAGATTATTCCATGGGTATCGTAGATACGGTAAACTATATATTTTTACAATCCTTATGCTTTGGGGATTAATATAAATAAAAACTAATGATGGAAACCATTCTTGAACTTGTTTGTTGTTTTTTTCAAGTCGGGAGAAAAAACACACGCACAACTTACGAAGTTACGTCGCCCACACTGGCTGGTGATGCCATGTTTGGAAAACCCCTTTCATTGGCGCATTTCATAAGGTTATCTATATATTTTTACAATCCTTGATGCTTTGGTGATTCGTATAAATAAAACTGATGATGGAAACCGTTCTTGAACTTGTATGTTGTCTAGTCAGGAGAAAACAAAAACACAACGAACACCGACCACAGCCGCCATGTTTGAAGTTTTCCCACT
>JAVTVY010043524.1:0-21354 GCA_036873755.1 Hanleya hanleyi | reverse complement strand
TGGAGAGTCTAGCTACTAAGCCGGAGAGCCTCACTGGAGAGTCTAGCTGGCTATAGTCAACAGTTTTCCAAATAGCAAAGTGATATAAAGCTAACATTCATGTCAGTTAAAAGTTGTTGTCCTGCATGAAAGAATAGGGAGAAATGTGAATGAAATAGCCCAGAAACTGTAACCCGTCCCAGAGAAGACAACCCAGCTACTACTGTTCAATGAAATCTGTACATTATTATGGCATCAATGCAAGATAGACCCATTAGAGTATTGAGCTCAGTCTATGTGACATACATGTACTCCCTCTTTAATTACAGCCATAATGGGAGTAGTATAATTGGACCTTCTCCCATTAACACATTAACAATGAACATACTAGAATCAATAGCTATAGTCTAGCTGGAGCAATCTAATTAAAATTAAATTCTTTCTGCTCCCCATGTGGATACTGTTGCTTGTATGATCTAACAGGCTTGCAGTAACTCGCGTGTTCCTGAGAATGCTTTATAGTGCTTTGAAGGAACATTGACGACAAAGAATTTTTGGTTGGCTCAGCCGAATTAGCCGGCTAGCTAATTCTTAGCTGATCATTTGGACCGGTTCTTCAAATGTGTTATATGTGCAATAAACTGTGGAATGAATATTAAATTGGCACATGATTCTACGCTCTGAGGTATTTGCGAATAGTCTCAAAATGACCACAACGTGATCAGATATAAAGTCTAACAAATGTAAGCTCTCAATGTTTGTTAGTTCCAGAGCATCAGGAAAAAGACCATTTAAGAAGGACAGATTCCTTCGCCCCAATGACAGACGAGAAATTCCGAAAAATCGCAACTTTCATATGATATATCACAATACCAAACGACTGCATATGTTTTAAAGATGTATCTTTTCAGTGGAGATTGAGCTTGGTTATGTGTATGCCAATGTCGTTGGATCTGCATGGATCTGCATGGACTCATGGATTTGTTGTGGTGGAAGTATTTTATTTTGGCACTTTTTTGTACAGCTGACCTGGGGCCATTTACCCATCTAAAGATACAAGGTCCTTTGCAGGAACTTCTTCCACATTATGTTCAATTTAGATTTACCAAACGTGATAGCCTGATTGGTAAGGTTTACTTTATTGTTGCATTTCTTGCTTCCTCTTTCAGTATTTAACATCTACACAAGTCAGAAATCTAACTGCACAAGCAGCATTCACTCACGATCTAATGGGGCATTTCCCGGTGGTACTCGGTCTACGGCGGCACTTATTATTACCTTTGCGCCCTATTGGACCTTTATTAACTTGAGAAAAAGGGCCGCCATGAATAAAAATACCACAATCGATGTTGTGATCATCATCCCCTGTATACACGGGGTCTATTATGACGGAAATGCCCATCTTCTTGACCCTCGATTTCAGGTGATTTTGAGGCTCCATAGGGATAATTTTAACGTCTGTAATTAATTTTTGATCGACGAATGGCCATTTAGTCTGCCATTTCTGTATTTTTTATTCATGGCGGCCCATTTGCTGAAGTTAATGAAGGTCCAATAGGGCGCAAAGGTAATAATAAGTGCGCCATGGAGATGTTCGAGTTACCACCAGGGAAAATGTATTTGTCGTCGGCATAGCGGTGAGGGAAGGGAGACGCTATGAATCTTAGCTAACTGCACTGCACATGACTAATGCCATTATCTGCACACTCTATTCAGCATTTTCCAAAATACCCCATAATGACAACAACACTCGCTTCACAAAGTCCTTAAAGGCCAAATATGTCGATATCATGACTTCGCAATTTGTTATCATGTTGGCCGTTAACATAGCAGTAGAGCCATTGAGTTACAATGAGGGCTAATCTATAAGGTGCACTCGGCGGTCCTGGTGCGATAAGGTGTGAAGCCCTGTACGCACGACAGGCCGGGTTAAGGCTGGAATAGTCCAATTATCCAGCGCTGAATGTCGTATATTACATGTACATTAATTAGCAAAGTTTTCAATAACAGGATATTCCATGGAGAGGCGTCAGCAGCCTGCATGAGCAATTGCAAATCTAGGTGAACCGAGATGGTGTATCGAGGAAATACCATCTAGTAGTAACGCCATGAACAATTATTTCGAACTTTTTGCTGGTGTTCTCTGAGATCACATAATAAGATAATCATGGCAGTTCTGTCTATTCAATATGACAATGGTTGGAGATTCGTTCACCGATATTTACAATCTTTCCGTTACAAATACCAGACTATTCGGCTGTAGCAATCCTTTGAACTTTCTGCTGAAGAATGTTTATCAAGAATCATGTCCAGACATAATTACCCTGTTTGGGCACTGTTTCACTGTATTATGTATTTACTATATATTGGTCCACGTGCCCATTGATGAATTACAAGGGGTGTATTTAGCTATTTCTCCTTGATTGACTAAATAATGTAGTTTGAAATTCGCACGGAATTTATATTGCCCTGGAGTCAGATGTAATATTTTGCGATATTATATATCTGAGGTTACTGAAATTGAAGCAATTAGAAACTCCGAGTCCATTGGACACAGAATCATACGGATATAGCCGAATTTCTCATAAACCAGGCGATAGGTTGTTATATGGACCGGAGTAGTATATAAAGGGGATCTGGGTGCGTATTAACCTAACAAATTTGCATAAACTACCCGGATGTAAAGGTCAAGTTCACTATAGTTCCAGCACTTCCGGTCATGTGACCAGAAGTGACCTTTGGGGCATGTATTCCTCCGCGGTGACGCGCTCTGGCGGTGATGCGGTCGCGGGGAAAAACCTCCGCAGACAGAAAGTAGTCCGGCGATGCTGCGATCGCGGGAACAAGCCTCCGCGAACAGAAAGTAGTCTCGAGACTTCAAATACGCGGTGGAGAATGTCCGGCAATCTCCGGGAATCTCTGGCCATCTCCGGGAATCTCCGACAATGTCCGGTCATCTGTGGCAATGTCCGGCCCTCTCCGGGACAATATATAACCTTTATCTGCCCTTCCGAAGCATCAATGGAATGCACAGGGTCCCCGACAATATCACCATCTATTTGCCCATGTTAAATGGCCAGTGGGGAACCCTCAGTGTTTCCATACAGGTTTCCCAAAAATGTATTGGCACGGAAAAAATACCTCAAACCATTGGAAGGAAGACTTATAGTAATAAACATAACCTATAGGTGTTGGACCATGTTATTATGACCAGTCTAGCATCAGTGCGACCCCAGGGTCGAGCGTTATTGTCTAGTATATCTCCGCAAAAAATAAACATACAAAATGGCGGCTTCGCTTGCTGTAGGGATTCCCTTTCGACATGACGACATCGATCGTGCTGCCCTCTAGCGGCAAGGAAGACAACTCTGACTGAGCGAACCCTCTGTATGGCAAATTCCATCTATACGGGTATTAATGCCTGGTCGGGTGGTCATTTTTTTGTGGATTTTACTATGGGTTGTGAGATCTTGTTTTTCACGTCTCACAACATAGAACACGATGGGAGGGGTCTAGAGGCTAAGCGGCGAAATTTGTTGAAAAGTTTACGGAGGTCTGGATAGGCCCATACTGGCTCAGTGGACAATGTGGATCCCACTGGGAAATTTACGCCTGGACATTGCGGTATGGGTTGTGGGATGTTGTTTTTCACGTCTCACCACGTAGAACACGATGGGCAGGGTCTCCAAGCTAAGCGGTGATCTTTTTGTGAAAAAGTCACTGTACGCATGCGCAGAGGGTAAATAGCGCTGGGTGGATGTTTTGGGGTCTAGATGAGCTCCTAGTAGGCCGATTGGGTCGTATGAGGACTTATTTTGAAGCTCTCGTGGAGGAGCATCCGATTCGGCTAATGTGGCGTCCGTTTTCATTATTCTGCGCATGCGCATTCTGACCGTAGTATAGAAAGCAGGCATTTTGGGGGTTCTTTTGGGGTAGAGATGGACCATCCGTGGTCCAAATGGACCGTGGTGAGGGGTATCAGTGTGAAGCTCTCGTGGGGTAGAGTCAGAATGGTGTGTTTTTTATTGCAAGTCGCGTCAATCTGCGCATGCGCAGTTGGGTGTAGTAAGTAAAAAGTGATCATTTTGGGGGTGCGTGCATGAGGGGAGTGTAGAGAGGGATCATCCTTAACCGAAATGCGTCATGTGGGGTGTCAAAGTGGAGCTCTCGAGGTGTAGACCCCGATTTACGGGTTGTCCATGTCATCTGTGACGTCATTGGTGACGTCATCAGTACCAGTAGTAGCGAAAGTGGGAATTTTGGGAGAGTGAAGGAAGGTATTTGGGGTAGAGCTCGAGGGACCATCCTTGGTCCGAATGCGTTGTGTGGGGTGTCAAAAGTGGAGCTCTCGGGGTGTAGACCCCAATTTGAGGTTTGTCCATGTTATCTGTGACGTCATTGGTGACGTCATCAGAGCGGGCCTTTTGGGGGAGTGAAGGAAGGTATAGAGAGGGACAATCCTTGGTCCGAATGCTTCGTGTGTGGTGTCAAAGCTGAGCTCGCGCGATATAGATCCCGATTTGGGATTTGTCCATGTCATCTGTGATGTCATTGGTGATGTCATCAGTAGGAGTAGTAGCGAAAGTGGGCATTTTGGGGGAGTAAAGGAAGGTATTTGGGGTAGAGAGGGACCCTCCTTGGTCCCAATGCGTCGTGTGGGGTGTCAAAGTGGAGCTCTCAGGGTGTAGACCCCGATTTGTCCATGTCATCTGTGACGTCATTGGTAACGTCATCGGTAGGAGAAGTAGGGATGTAGGCTGACTATCTGATGTCAAGCTCTCCGTATCAGTAGATAGACTCTCAGCAATCTCGGTTTCGGTATCAGTCGGAGGACTCTCAGCAGTCTCTGTGTCAGCATCCACATCCGTGATTTCCTCGGAGTCTTCAATCCCACGTATATTCTTCTCGCGTCGCATCATATCGTAATGTCTTGTGAACGTACGCTCACACTCAGAGCATGTATAACCCATGTTGACGGTTGAACGTCGACTGTGCGTGTTTTGGAAATACACTTGCTTAAATTATAGACAGTAACGCCCGTCAACGCTTAGTAACGCCCGTCAACACCCTGGTGAAATTGCTCAGAAGCTCTCATTTTCATGGAAATGACAATAATTCATCGAAATATAGGAACGCCCGTCGTTACGCCTTAACGCCCTATCTGTACGCCTTAACGCTCGTCTCAACGCCTTGACGTCCTATCTCAACGCGTTTATGCATTTACGATCATCATTGGACGGACATCATTATTTTGGAGGTTGAAGAAGATAATTTCCCGTCTCCAGCTGCGTCTCCATAAAGGTTTGAAATGCCTCATGTAAGGTCAGCAGATTCTGGGCACGGGTAGTTTTGTTGGTATCCTTATTGGGTATTATATGTTTCTTATGCAGCAGAAGACCATTGGATGTCATCTATGAGCGTGATAAAATGACAACGCATGCGCGAGTGCTGAACGGTGGATCCACCTTGAGCTGTATCAATAATAGCATCGACATTGGCTCGACGTAACGCTTCGGCTAGAATATCCTCGTTGTCGGGTTCAAACAAGTTGGATTCTGCAGTGCTCATGGTGAAATGAGGGGAATGGTGCCGTGTGGTCTATTTATAGTGGGACGCTTTTGGTCTTAATGATGCATTCAAATAAATGTTTCTTTTGTGCTATTGCTATGGCATACACCGCTTTCCAATTCATGCCCGAGGTTTTCAACATCGACGCTGTTCTTTCCTTTTCCATATGAACCGGGTCCTTGTCCAACAATTTCATATGGGCCACGAGGTCGACATACTGCTGACATAAAGCCCGTCGTAGTCTGGGTGCCAATCTGTTATGAGCTAACATTGCGGCTTCCTCTTTCGAATAACCTTTGTGTTGAAACTTGTTTTCTGTGGCCCTCAACGTCTCGCCCATCTGAGCGTCCATACTTTCTTTGAACAAATCCTTCCATAGCCTCGAGTTCACATTATGTGCAATCCCTTGTACGGGTTTGGGTCCTTCACGGTTGGGTGATTACAAGCGTCTAGTCCGTCATTCATAATCCAGCCATCGTCCAATAGAGAATATCCGCATGCATAATCCAAAGACCTATTCCATATAACAGTTTTAGCACCAAATTCAAAAAGACAATCATAGTACACATACACATAGGCTTGTTTCCTGGAAGAGTGAAGTGGTCAACAGTTTTCAATGATGCCGGCAAGACATCATGATGTTCCAAAAATATCAAATCCGATCAGTATTCTTAATCCATAATATTCGTTGTAAAGTCGTCATCTAAAAGAATGATGTATCTCAGTCACGCTTTGATTGTGACTGTTTATATGAGTACCATGAGGATCTTGCAGTACATGGGTTCATACGGTCCCTAGCCCCGGGTTAAGCGGAATTAGACACAAGTTACGAAACGTAGCTCCATAGATCTTGCACGCTACATTCGTATTTTGCTATCAGCATGCGATATGTATCGCCAAATTTGAGAAATGTTGAGTGGAGGCGCTTGGTGGAATAGCCCTGTTTTATAAGTTTCTGCAACAATGTTTTGTGACGTTGATTAAAATCATCACATTTAACACAGGATCTAGCAAATGCCACTAAGCGAGATATGTATATGCCATATGCAGGTCCCACTGGAATATTACTATCCAGAAAGGGATAGTTTACGATGTCGAAATTGTAATCATCTCCTTTGTCATAAAGTCGACGAGAAAGAATTCCCCTTTCCTTTTTTATAGAGATAGAGATCTAAATAAGATGTGCCTGTAGGGCTATCTGTAGTTTCCTTCATATCCAGTGAAGGTGGATATATATCCTTCACTGCGTCATTTATATAGCGATTATCCACAGAGAGAAGATCGTCTATATGACAGATTTCAGTATAATGGGGGCCAAAACATGGCCTTCAACACTGAAAAGTAAACACTGACTATTTTATGTTTTGCATGTGTTACCTTGACAATGATGGTTTGAAGTCTGATTTTGTGAAAGTTTTGAGATAATTGGTCGGTTGTGAGAAAATCTAGAATAGATTTTGTTGCTCCCCCTTCCATCTGATAGTTTCTCTGCAATGTTGTGCAGAGAAACTGTGTTCTGCTGCTCTGACTCGAAGCAAGAGCTAAATGTTTCTCTTAATGCAATGTAGTATAATTGAATGAACACTCCAGCAGTCCGTGATCATCCGGAATAGTGGGAAAGCTAGTTTTCAACGCAAAAAATACCCAGCAAATGCAAAGAAAGGGTATAGGACGGACACAAGGTTTGCCAAAGGTTTTCTGTGTAAGTGACGTTTTGACCACACACAACTGAAAATTAATTCTTAGCTTCCACAATACTTTTTGAAACTATTCAAAACATTTCATGCAGATGGCGCATAGTTTTTCTGAGTAAAAGTTTGATTTAACGTGGTTGCTAACGTGATGCTATGGACGGACAAGCAGTAACGTTAGCAACATTACATTGTCAGAAACATTTCTTTTTTTGCTATGGAAAAGATGCTTGCTGCAAACTAGATGATTTCAGAAAGAAATCAGGAGGAAATTCCCTTTGAGCATGTGTAATGCCTGTTAACCAACCTACAGGTTAACAAAAATCGAATATTACTGTTGCTAACATTACATTTGGACGGACTTTGTGGACAGACGGACATGCCTATTTCGGGGAATTTTCACAAAATGCCAGAATTTACCATGATGAAGATCAGATATATGGTTTCTAAGCTCTGTTATCTACATGTACCTGAACTATTAGGCAAATTGATAACACCAATGTAATATTTTTACCATGTGTCAGTCATTGCTAATGTGACACATGTGGACGGACATGGCAATAAACATGGCAGTGCTAATGTTACATTCAGACAGACACCTTATAAACTGATGATTTAGCTGCAAAAATAAATACTGCAGACTGCTATTATCAACCAACTCGGCTCACTTTGTCAGTTCTGCCAAGTAAACATAAGAAATTACAAGCGTCTAGTCCGTCATTCATAATCCAGCCGTCGTCCATTAGAGAATATCCGCGTCCATAATCCAAAGACCTATTCCATTTCCATATAACAGTATTAGCACCAAATTCAAAAAGACAAAAGTATACATAAACATAGGCTTGTTTCCTGCAAGAGAGAAGCGGTCAACAGTTTTCAATGATACCGGCAAGACATCATGATGTTCCAAAATATCAAATCCGTATCGCTGATCAGTATTCTTAATCCATAATATTCGTTATAGAGTCGTCATCTAAAAATAATGTACCTCAGTCACGCTTTGATTGTGACTGTTCATATGAGTACCATGAGGATCTTGAAGTACATGGGTTCATACGGCCCCTAGCCCCGGGTTAAGCGGAATTAGACACAAGTTACGAAACGTAGCGCCATAGATCTTGCACGCTACGTTCGTATTTTGCTATCAGCATGCGATATGTATCGCCAAATTTGAGAAACTTTGAGTGGAGGCGCTTGGTGGAATAGCCCTGTTTTATAAGTTTCTGCAACAATGTTTTGTGACGTTGATTAAAATCATCACATTTAACACAGGATCTAGCAAATGCTACTAAGCGAGATATGTATACGCCATATGCAGGTCCAACTGGAATATTACTATCCAGAAAGGGATAGTTTACGATGTCGAAATTGTAATCATCTCTTTTGTCATAAAGTCGACGAGAGAGAATGCCCGCTTCATTTTTATAGAGGTAGAGATCTAAATAAGATGTGCCTGTAGGGCTATCTGTAGTTTCCTTCAAATCCAGTGAAGGTGGATATATATCCTTCACTGCGACCTGTATTTGCAACAAAATTTACGTAAATCCTACTTAGTTGCATTGCTAATGTGACTCTGTATTGCTAACGTGACTCTGTTGCTAACATTACTTAAGTGGACGGACACAAAATAAATTGAATTTTCACATTCAATTGCACTTCACATGACTCATCAATTACATTGTTAGTGGAAGTGCTGTGTAGGAAATACAGACTTACAATGAAATTTTGACTAACTGTTATAGAATAGAGTATAGCTTGAACAATGTTGTTGCTAACGTGACTTTAATTGTGGACGGACATTTTATTGAGTCACGTTAGCAGTTTTTGAAAACCTTATTTTTTATTTACTTTTTAAATATTTTGCCTTTTTGGTTGATTTTATGTACCGAATCAGCCACACATAAGCGTTTTCCATACCAAATTCATTAAAAGTATGAGACGACAGTATTGTATGATACAGATGACCAAATTCCATAGAGGTGCTAACATTACAGATGTGGACGGACAACCTTGGAAATTGATCCAGATATTATATTTTCACCATTTGGCTTTGTTGTACACTACAATGATTGCAGTTCAACTTTAAATCACAATTCCACCCCATATCAATATTTTGGAACATTTCAATGCTGAAAACAATACAGATATAATATATTCTATGGCATTGCAATTTGGTCTCCAAGAAGAGTGGGAATTTCGTCTGTCCTACAACACAGCAATTCGATATTTTCTTGTCAAATTATTTTGAAAAGTTGTTTGTATATTGCAAATATGTTATGTATTCTATATCTACAATCCATATACTTCCATTTAGAATGAAACTCAGAAAGATTCAGCAAGTGTTTCACTAAATTTAGGGCTTGAGAAAAAAATAGTGTCTTTGGCCCCCTTTATAATGAAATCTGTCATATAACGTTTGGCGAATGAGAAGGAACAGGCTTTGAATGGATCGGTTTTTGAAAGCGCCTGCATATAGTCATATTCATAAGAGAACAGATACAAGTCAGCCAACAGGGTTGCACAATTAGTACCCATTGGAATACCTATATGCTGCTGATATATTGTGTTGCCAAATTTCACATAGATATTTTTAATGAGAAATTCAAGCAACTCTATAAACAAAGAAACATCCCAAGAATGATATCTCTTGTTTGTAGTCGAGCTAAAGAATGCTTTATGGCTTCCGACATTAATATATCTACGATCAGTTTTCTTGAACACAGATACTATTAATGAACTTATACGGCCAATAAGGTCCTGATGAGGGATTGTAGTATAGAGAGTCGAGAAATTCCATGTGGATACATGTCTGTACGGTATGTGACCTTTAGCATCAAGTTCTTCCGTAAGACATTTTGAGTTTTTAAATATCCACATTCATTCAACGATATTCCGGGACTGATGGTATGACGGGGACCAGCTGTATGGAAATGGGTTGCTGCTGCTGGACGGGTACTGCCAGATGTGGACTCGGTGGATGGTGTAGGGGTATATGACGTTGCGGTGATCCCTCGCCGGGTAACGGGTGGGTCGTCGGCCGGCCATCTTCAGGGGTATGGGCTTTTAAATCTATGAACAGATAGTCGTACGGACGATCTGTCGCCTCTTGAAACGCCTGGATGAAATGGTCGATGTTCTGATGATAAATTCGACTACCAAACACACGGATTTTTTCTCTGTCGATGGGATTGGAGAACAACACAAAGTATTGGCAGTTCAAGGCAATATCTCTGAACGCCTTCCCTTGAGGAAAGAGATTCTGGGTCAAATAGATGACGGACAGATTCCGATGATGGGATCCTTTAGTAAAGAAGTCGGCAACGTGTGAATTGTCCTTGGCCGCACTCATCAGCTCATGTAGCACTACCACATTGGTCTGCCCCGGGTCACAGTAATACGGTTGATCTATGTCGTCAGGATCCCTGGGACGAAGGTCACATTCTGTAACCTTGTAGTTTCGTAGGCGGGCTGCCATTGGAATAACACCAAACAGCATGTGTCGGAGCTGGGGTTCCCACACCTTCCTCTAAGAACTTCATCACCCAGAACATCTTTCCACATGCCGTAGGGCCAATCACCTTCATCGTATAGGGAAGCTCTAATACTCTCGTGGTGTCGATCGTTCTTCGCGCGTACTTTGAATTTGCGCGTTATCGGGACTCCGTTTCGTGAGATGGCTTCGCTGTATATGATTATTATGTATGGAAAGCAAAATATTACGTAGATAAATGGCGTGGAAAATGACTTCGAACACAAGTGACATGCGTAAACCATGGCTCTCGTCTCCACGGACACCAGGCGTATAATGAAGCTTTCACAGATGCATGTTGTGTTCAAACGCAAGAGGTCGGAGGTGGGCCAGTTGGCTGTTTGGAGCTCGGGGATGGTGTAGTCGAGAGCTCGGGTATGGGGCAATCGGGAGCTCGGGGATGGGGCAGTTGGGTGTTTGGAGCCCGGAGCTCGGGAAGGGGGCAGGCGGGAGCCCGGAGCCCCACAATTGTTGCTTTCTATACTACGGCCACACTGCGCATGCGCAGAATGATGAAAATGGACGAGACACCCATCCCTTTGTCTGGTTTGTCTACTGCGCATGGGCAAATGACGTCAGTTGCACGTCACACCCATTCCGTCGGATGCTCCCTCACGTATGCTTTACATTGACACCTCACTCGGCACAATCGGACCAATAGTGGCCCACCTAGACTCCAAAACGTCTATTTCCATACCCTTTGTCTACTGCGCATGCACATAGTGACGTCAGTTCCACGTCACACCCATCCCGTCGGATGCTCCCTCATGTATGCTTCACAGTGATACCTCAAACGCTAACGTATAGATGGAGTGACACTGCGGATATTCCACTTGACTTCAAATGTTATAATAAGGGGAATAACTGTTGTATATATGTTGTGTTGTATATATGTTGTGTTTTTTCATACAACATTGTGAGTTTGGGTTCTTTTGTATACCGTAGATAACTATTTGAAAGAGCTAATTCGGTCGTATTGACCTTGATGACTGACCCTGGTATTTACGGCCAGGCCCCGCGTTGTCCTGGTGGCAAAAACTGGAACTAGGGGATAACTCCAAGTTGTCAGGTGACCCGGAAGTGCCTTTTTTGTTGCACCATTATTAATATTCGCTATTGTAAAATGGGATCTGGGCGCGTATTGACCTAAAAAAATTGCATATGACCTCTTTGACGTCACTTCCGGTTCCGATCACATGACCTGAAGTGACCTTTGACCCCCGGCGTCCGGAAGTGACGTCACAGAGGTATGCAAGTTTTTGAGAACAATACGCACCCAGATCCCCTTTATATACTACTGACCGGCCTTATTCAAATCGGCAATTCAACCACTCAGAGATGCTTATACGCTGACACGATCTGCTAAATGTTTCGCAAATATGTCACTCATCAAGAAAAACAGAGTCTCTCTAATTAACGTTGGGAACTATCAAATTTAAAAAAAAAAAATAAAGCTCCAGCTGCAAAATAAAATGCAGCAAATTGTATGCCCAAGCCGCTTTAGTCCGACACTGCCCCGCCATTGTTCTGTTTTGTATCGGTCGGTGAAGGCCTAATTTGGATAATTATGCAGATTCTGTTTGTCACTTTTTTCGCCATGCCTCGCATAATACATATTCCAAGTATCCGGTCGATCGACCAACAAATGATAATACAATGTTCGAAAATGTGACCTGGTAATTATGAGACCTACATTTATTGGAGTATATTATGGTGAAATTATGAAGCGATCAGTGAACTTTTAATTTTGCAAATTCAACCTTTTTGAGGCAATTTCATACTTCGGGCCATATGTGGTCTGCTTTGGAATGTAGAATAACATATATATAGCCACTTTCCCAGTCCAAGTCGGTTAATTAAAAATAGGATGATTTTGATTGGTCGATCAAGGCCTAATTTGCATAAATATCACAACTCTGCTTCAGTCACTTTCTTCACCTTGATTTAATTGCATAATGTATAGGCCTATTCCAAGTATCAAGTTGATAGGTCAACAAGTTACAGCGGAGAATGTCTGGCTGCCAAATCGTTCGTTAAATCAAATGAATAGCTTACATATTAACTGAGACTGAAAACTTTGTCCCAAGATAAGTGGTTGTTGTAAGATAAGTGGTTGTTGTTGCTGGAGCTATTATCTTGGATTCGACGGGAACATTTTGAAATCGTGACAGGTGATGTAACATGATCACCATTCGCGCAACATGCTAGAAGACGTTACCGCATATCGATCGAGAAGAAGAGCCGGTGTTTGGCATCTAGAAAATAATATCAATTTTTCACGTATGTTTTCATGATAGTACCAAATTAATCCATGGGCTTGGTAAATAGATGTTTATCATATGACATTAATTTTCCGTCATTTTCCGTGAATCGAGTCCACAGTTTGAACTGTGCGATCCCCCCAAAATAACGTAATTCCGGTCATGTCTTAGCCCTATGTACTCCAGATCATTTCATTGTAAACAGAGGAGTATATGGCCACACGTTTCAGGGCTGATCTTGCTCAGACAAGGTATTAAGTTGGACAGAGTTAACAACATAGGACACTAACTCTTGAAAACATAACTGAAACGCAGAGAAATTCACGCTACACAACTATGCGGCATTTACCACATAGCTTGCAAATTTCATACTTGTCCATACAATATTAACCGAGATCCAGTCCGGACAAGTTCCTATTCACAAAGATTTCAAGATCAAAGGGCCATAACTCTCGAAAATATACGCGAAACGCGGAAAAACTTCACGCTGCACAACTACAGGGCATTGACCACATCATGCAAATTTCATAAATGTCCATACAATATTATCCAAGATTCAGTCCAGACAAGTCCCAATTCCATTTGCGTACACTTCGCCATCCATAAGATGGCTTGCGAATCGTGAGTCTCCATTATTGCGGAGCGATATCCGGTATATTACGGGATTCTGTTCGGCCTTCATCCGGCAGAGAACAGACTCGAGAAATCTGATAAATTACAGGTTTTCAAACCACTTGGGAAACAGATATAGGCTAGGTTTACAAAATATATAGGTATAAATAACTTTCGTATCACCCAAGAGGTGTGGTAGATCTGTAATTTTCAACAAGTAGGGCATCACATGATTCGAAAATGGCGAGTTACGTTGGGGTTACGTCAGTAGACTTTAGCTGATTGGCTGACGAAGTCACATGGTATTGATTTCTGGAAATTCCCTCTCGCACTTGCCGAAAGTAGGCTGTAAATGGATACACACGATCCCAGGGTCAGTCTTACCGCGTATAGATGACCGAGATGGTTACAGGTTGGTCCCAATTCATGGAGATTTCAGGAACAAAGGGCCATAACTCTTGAAAATATAAGCGAAAAGCGAGATACTTTACGCAGCACAACTATGGGGCACTGACCACATATCATACAAATTTCATACTTGTCCATACAATATTAACCAAGATCCAGCACGGACAAATCCTATTCACGGAGATTTCAGGAATGAAGGGCCATAACTCTTGAAAATATAGCCGAAACTTAGAAAAAACTCTATGCTGCACAACTACGAGTACACTCATACTATTCAGCGTGTATCACTGACGCCCGGCAAATACATTATTCTGTAATATTACAGGAATGAATAACATAAGGCACATCTCTTAAGTTGCGTTATTGGATACTGTAATGAGCTGTAATATAGCAGCCAAGGAATTGTCGTGACCTAATTACTCTTCAATTATCTTAACTCCTCTAAACGTCATACAAATTATCGTTTATTGATATGGATTTGTTAAACTAAACGTTTACATCCTTCACATTGCCTAAACATTCTGAAACTCTGCAGTACTACATGTATGTCAGTATTTTGCTTTGAAATTTTGAATTTTCAAACATTGCGAAAGATATTGATATTTACTTACGAAACCTAATTTTTAGGAGGTCGAGACCAATTTTCATAATAGGTTTAATGTATCTGCTGTCTTGTGGTACCGGTTGCATTAAGTCGAGTTTGGCTGTTTTCAGTCGTCGCACCTCGTACATCTGCATGTACACGTGATTTGCTCAATATTAAATGGGAGATAACTCTTGAGACCAAAACGGTTTCACGAACGCACGATCGCTTCACATCTGGACAGCGCGGATGTGTTTACTTTCCCCAATACAGAATTCCCTAACTTTTCCCTTTATTAAATTACAATCAATGAACTGCGGTGTTCTGTTGATACAGCAGGGCTCACGTGAAATAACAATAACATTTACCAATACTACAAACTCTGAGCTCCATGTCAACGCGATTTAATGCACGAGCTTTCAACCCTCTTGCGAGACATTGATGAAGAGGCCCGGGCAAGAGGGTAGAAAGCTCGTGCATTAAATTGCGTTTACGTGAAGAAGCTGAGAGTTTAAAGTATTATTGAAGATCCCACGTGGTAGTATAACTCAATACGGAATGTATGAAATCCGGTTAAATTTTAGAAAGAGAAAACGTGCAATCGACACTGAGGAATGAATTTCTTCATTTCTTCAAATAATGTATTGTCAATTCACTGAACAACAGAGTTAGGCCTAAATAACCTGTACTCAAAAATAAATGATCTGAGTTTCATTATAATTCGTTATAGGCCTACGATACGAGGAAGGATATAAATCTATTTATCTAATGTATACTGTACTATTACTTGATCAGTCGTCAATAAGTTGAGCACATCTGCACAGTTCGGCGAACAATATCTCCATCAATATCAAAGGAGGAGTAACGGTAACATGCGAAATCTCCAGCTCAGTTGCACACCTTTGTCGACGCTGTTTTACGTCATTATTTTACTCATGGCGTTAACAACACACAACTTCGGTAAATTGTTCGTAGACCTAGTAGTAGTTCGTAAATTGTTCGTACTCTCTAAAATAATTAGATTGAAATTCAATCTATCAGATTGGAATTAGTGACCAATCCTTTACCGGATTGAAAGTATTCAATCTAATAGATTGAAAACGACAAAATGAATCTGTTGTAGGCTACATAGAAAATTTAATCTAGCAGATTGAAATTTTCAATCTAATAGATGGAATATTCAATGGAATAGATTGGTCACTAATTCCAATCTGATAGATTGAATTTTCAATCTAATTTTTTAGAGAGTAGTTCGTATAAATTATTCATCTTTTTCTTAAGAACTAAAGAAATTATTTCTTGGCTTTTCCAACGTAAACATCTAAGGGAGGTAAGCGGTGAAATTTTTGGGAAAAGTCACCGAGGTCTGTATATCGGCCTATAGGCTGGCTATATGGGGGGAGGGGTCCAACCTGGGAAATTCACACACGTTCATTGTGATATGGGCTGTTTGGTCTCATTTTTCTCGTCTCGCCATTTAGAACACGATGGGAAGGGTCCCGGAGGTAAGCGGTGAAATTTTTGGGAAAGTTCACCGAGGCCTGGGTAAGCCCATAGGCTCATACTGGCTATATGGGGGGAGGGGTGGTCAAATTTTTTTTGTGGGCTTTGCTATGGCTTGTGGGGTCTCGTTTTTCTCGTCTCGTCATTTAGAACACGATGGGAAGGGTCCCGGTGCGAAGCGGTGAAATTTTGGGGAAAAGTCACCGAGGTCTGTACATAGACCTATAGGCTGCCTATATGGGGGAAGGGGTCCAACCTGGGAAATTCACACACGTTCATTATGATATGGCTTGTTTGGTCTTGTTTTTCTCGTCTCGTCATTCGAGGTGGACCATCCGTTGTCCGAATGGGTCGTGTGGGGTTTCGTAGTGAAGGGCTCGTAGGGAAACGTCGGATTAGATTGGATTGGCGTGTAGCCTAGTATCATCGTTCTGCGCATGCGCAATGTGGCAGAAATATAGAGCTATTATTCATTCAGAAGCCGCCATTTGCGAAACTAGAGAGCTCGGAACTGTGGAATGGATTGGTTGAGAGCACGGAGCTCTTGAAGTCGGAGCTCTTGGAGTCAGAGCTTGGAGCTCCTCGAGCTCGGAAGTGTCGTCATCGCACACATTCGCACGCACCTGTGGTGCACCGTGTACCTTATAGCCCAGTAGTAGTATAAGAGCAACTGGACCCTTTTTCTCCCCGGATGTAATAATGACGTCACAATTGAGGGTGTGGCGCCATCTCTACACTATGGATGCAAGAGAGACAACTCGGGCATTGGGGAGGGCATTGGGGAGTTATTGGGAGGTGTGCATTGACAAAAAAAAAAAAAAAGTTCCGGCAAAAAAAAAAAAAATGTATTCATGCGCGGTGATGCGGTTTGGCCGCGGTTTTGGCGGTGATTCGGTCTCGGGAAAAAGCTTCCGCGGAGAAAAAGTAGTCCCTAGATAAAATGGTCCGATGGGATCGAGTGAGGTATCAAAGTGAAGCTTATGTGAAGGGGCATCTAATGGGCTGGGTGTGGGGTTGAACTATCGGCCTTCTGCGCATGCGCGGCGGCCGAAGGGTATGAAAATAGCCTTTTTGGAGCTATGGGAGCCCCTAGTTGACCGATGGGGTCGAGTGAGGTATCAAAGTGAAGCATTCATGAAGGGTCATCTGATGGGCTGGGCGCGGGGTTGAACTATCGGCATTCTGTGCATGCGCGGAGGCCCAAGGGTATGGAAATAGACGTTTTGGAGCTAGGGAAGCCCCTAATGGACCAATGGGGTCGAGTGAGGTATCGATGTGAAGCATTCGTGAAGGGGCATCTGATGGGCTGGGTGTGGGGTTCAAGATTCAAGATTTTATTGTACGAACACCAGATATGGCAGAGTACAAAAGTAAATAAAATCAGTAGAACAGTAAAATACTGAAATGCAAAACAGAAGCACATGTAATCTATATACATGAACGCGTATATCTGAACGTGAATATAGCTTTGGTAAAGAACAGTCACTAGCTATCATTTCTGTACCATTTCAGGAGTGTTGAACACACTGTATTAATTATTGTTGGACTATCACGGCATGACATTATGAAAATAAATTGATCAGCAGTTGTTAATTTCATGAAAGCCGGATATTCTCTTACCACATACTGAAATAGTACATATCGACTATCTGCAAATTTTTTGCAGGACATTACAAAATGCATTTCATCATCAACAATATTACATTTATTACATAGCCGTTGTTCGACAGGAGTAATAGGTCTAGTATGCCTTCCGGTCTCAATTGCTAGTCTGTGGTCGCTGAGACGTAATTTTGAGAAGAACTGTCGAGCTGGAGATTGTCTATACAATGATAGGTAGGGTTCAAACTCAATATTTGATTTGAACAATCTGTAAGTTCTCAACTTACTCCTGGATCCATTTGATTGCGTATGGTCACGAAGCGATAGATCAAAACATGAATTCACATATGTATCTAATGATGTTTTAAGTGAGGAATAATGCATGTTGTCTATGTCGGTTATATTTAATTTATCGCTTAGGAAATGTTTCAGTTTGTACAGCCACCCAGTGTTCTTATCAGCTAGTAGCAATTGTTCCTGGAAGGCATGGAAAGTCAGTCTGTCGTGATATTGCCCAATGTAGTTAAGGTATTTCACGGACCTCAGAGCGACATCGTAAAAGAGAGGGTTTAGGCCCAGCTCAGCTCGAACACCCCAATTGTGCGTTCCTCTGTTGACCTGAAGCAACCTCTTATGAAATCTGTTTTGAACTTTCTCAAATGGTATGGTGTCAATGTTTTTGTACTGCAGGGCGTCAACCCCCAGACCTAAGAGGCGTACAATAATACAGGTTTAACTAGTGTTTGGTATAAATGGCATCCTGTTTTTATGGGTACGTGTTTATCAGTTAAATTATTAATCAACGAATACGAAGCACGTGATGCTTTCCGACTCAAATGTTCCATATTTTGCCGAAAGTGTCCCGTTCTGGAAAACACAACTCCTAAATACTGGTATTCGTTTACTTGACTAATGTTAGTAGTACCAATATTCCACTTCTGGTTAATATTTTGTGGGCCTTTTTTGAAGACAACAGGGTGGGTGTATGGTCGAATGGGGTCGAGTGAGGTATCAACGTGAAGCCTAGGTGAAGGGGTTGAAATATCGGCATTCTGCGCATGCGCGGTGGCCCAAGGGTATGGAAATAGCGGTTTTGGAGCTAGGGGAGTCCCTAATGGGCCAATGGAGTCGTAGGAGGTATCAAAGTGAAGCATTCGTGAAGGGGCATCTGATGGACTGGGCGTCGGGTTGAAATATCGGCATTCTGCGCATGCGCGGTGACCCAAGGGTATGGAAATAGACGTTTTGGAGCTAGGGGAGCCCCTAATGGTCCAATGGGGTCGAGTGAGGTATCAAAGTGAAGCATTCGTGAAGGGTCATCTGATGGACTGGGTGTGGGGTTGACATATCGGCCTTCTGCGCATGCGCGGTGGCCCAAGGGCATGAAAATAGCCTTTTTGGAGCTAGGGGAGCCCCTAATGGTCCAATGGGATCGAGTGAGGTATCAAAGTGAAGCATTCATGAAGGGGCATCTGATGGACTGGTGTGGGGTTGAATTAGGGTCATTCTGCGCATGCGCGGTGGCCCAAGGGTATGAAAATAGACGTTTTGGCATCTAGGGGAGCCCCTAATGGTCGAATGGGGTCGAGTGAGGTATCAACGTGAATCCTAGGTGAAGGGGTATTTGATGGCTGGGTGGCTGCATGTAAAATTTTTCCTGAAAAAAAAAATACGAAAAACCTGGGAAAATGCCTATATGGGGTATGAGGGGTATATAGGTCGCCGGGCTTAACGGGGCTTGTCTATCAACAGAGTTATCTTCCCCTAGTTCCAGGGTGGGTGTATGTAAAAATTTTCCTGAAAAAATACGGAATACAGCCTTTATCCTAAATTACGGGAAAAGGCCAATATAGGGTATGGGGGGTATAGGACCATCCTGGGAAACGTACTTCTATACATTTGCGGTAGGGTTGTGGGGTCTCGTTTTACTCGTCTCGTCATTTAGAACATGATAGGAAGTGTCCCCGTGCGAATCGGTGAAATTTTTGAAAAAAGTCACCGAGCCTCATATAGTCCCATACTGAGGGTATAGGATCGATGTTTGTCCCCCTGGGAAACGTACTTCTATGTATTTGCGGTAGGGTTGTGGGGTCTCGTTTTACTCGTCTCGTCATTTAGAACATGATAGGAAGTGTCCCCGTGCGAATCGGTGAAATATTTGAAAAAGTACGATATAGCCTCATATAGTCCCATACTGAGGGTATAGGACCGATGTTTGTCCCCCTGGGAAACGTACTTCTATACATTTGCGGTAGGGTTGTGAGGTCTCGTTTTACTCGTCTCGTCATTTAGAACATGATAGGAAGTGTCCCCGTACGAATCGGTGAAATTTTTGAAAAAGTCACCGAACCCCATATAGTCCCATACTGAGTGTACAGGATCAATGTTTGTCCCCCTGGGAAACGTACTTCTATACATTTGCGGTAGGGTTGTGGGGTCTCGTTTTACTCGTCTCGTCATTTAGAACATGATAGGAAGTGTCCCCGTGCGAATCGGTGAAATTTTTGAAAAAGTACGATATGGCCTTATATAATCCCATACTGAGGGTATAGGATCGATGTTTGTCCCCCTGGGAAACGTACTTCTATACATTTGCGGTAGGGTTGTGGGGTCTCGTTTTACTCGTCTCGTCATTTAGAACATGATAGGAAGTGTCCCCGTGCGAATCGGTGAAATTTTTGAAAAAAGTCACCGAGCCCCATATAGACCCATACTGGGGTATAGGTTCAATGTTTATCCTACTGGGAAACCCACTTCTATACATTTGCGGTAGGGTTGTGGGGTCTCGTTTTACTCGTCTCGTCATTTAGAACACGATAGGAAGTGTTGCGGAGCGAATCGGTGAAATTTTTGAAAAGAGTCACCGAGGCCTGGGTAGGCCCATAGGCCTATACTGCATGGCTATGGGTGTATAGGCCCATACGGGTTGGACATGTTGGAGTCTAGGTGGGCCACTCATGGTCCAATGGGGTCGAGTGAGGTCTTATTTTGAAGCTCTCGTGGAGGAGCACTTGACTACACTAATGGTTCGTCCGTGTTCAATAGTCTGCGCATGCACAGTCTGGCCGTAGTATAGAAAACAGGCATTTTGGGTGCTATGTAGGGTGTGTTTGGGTTAGAGATGAGCTAATCACGGTTCGAATGGGTCGTGTGAGGTGTCAAAGTGAAGTTTGTGTGGGGTAGAGTCAGAATGGTGTGTTTTTGAATGCATGTCGCGTTAATCTGCGCATGCGCAGTTGGTTGTAGTAAGTAAAGTGGCCATTTTGGGGCAGCGAAGAAGTTATTTGGGGTCGAGATGGGCTAATCACGGTTCGAATGCGTCCTGAAAGGTGTCATCTTGTAGTTCTCGGGGTGTACACTCCGATTTAAGGGATGTTCGCGTCATCTGTGACGTCATCGGTGACGTCATCGGTACGAGTAGTAGCGAAAGTGGCCAATTTCGGGCAGTACATGAAGGTATTTGGGGTCGAGATGGGCTATTCACGGTTCGAATGCGTCCTGGAAGGTGTCATCTTGTAGTTCTCGGGGTGTACATTCCGATTTGAGGGATGTCCGCGTCATCGGTGACGTCATCGGTACGAGTAGTAGCGAAAGTGGACATTTTCGGGCAGTACATGA
>JAVTVY010043523.1:0-19838 GCA_036873755.1 Hanleya hanleyi | reverse complement strand
AGCTCCATCGCATAGCCTCATCGCGCATCGCATAGCGCGACTTTTTATCACATAGCTCCATCGCTCCATCGCATAGCTCCATCGCGCATCGCATAGCTCCATCGCATAGCCTCATCGCGCATCGCATAGCGCGACTTTTTATCGCATAGCTCCATCGCTCCATCGCATAGCTCCATCGCTCCATCGCATAGCTCCATCGCGCATCGCATAGCTCCATCGTTCCATCGCATAGCTCCATCGCTCCATCGCGTTAAATTAGAAATGAAAGACGCGATGGCCCCTCTCGGCCATCATACTAACCTGATATAGAGAGCCTTGATGACATTCGCATCCCGCGAGACTCGCTTCTTCGCGAAGTCTCAACGGTAAGTAGGGGCCATCCCCCACCCGTGTGTGATTAGACGCGTATGAATTCTGCGTAAGATCTTCCGACAAACCACCGGTAACTGTTTTCATCAAATGGAACTGCACGGATTAGTCTCTCTGTAATAGTACTAAACTACCCGACTTACATATTATAGAATTGTCGTTTTTCAAGACGACAAGGTCTTGTGCGCGATCTTAAGATGTTGTAACGCAAAGTCTTTTGTAAACTCAGGTGATGGTCTCTATAAAACCCGTGCAGATAATAGATTCCAGTTTCGGCTCTGAGATTTCTCGAAGACTTGGTAGCCTCTTTAACCCTACCTGGCCTGGGGGGGGGGGGCCATTATGGCCCCCCCTACCAAACTTTCTGCACTATCTCCGGAACGGCAAAAAATGGAGAGCTGAAACTCCGTGACTTTATCGTTTGTCTTATTGGTGTCATTTTGAGCCTATTTTCATAACCCCCCGAGCAGAGGATCATGGGTAAATTCAAGATGGCGGCCACGTGGTGTACCAGAAAAGTTATGTTTTTGTCATATTTCTTCAAAATTTCTGCTTTTCCGCAATGAAAAGTGGGCAAAAACTATTTTATTTCATATCACATTAATATTTGCTAATTTTTCATGCAGGTTTTGTGGAGAAATTGCAAAAATAAAAAATTCGAAAAATCTGACCGAAAAATCGACCAAAAAATGCCGTTTTTCAAAATGGCGTCACTGTGACGTCATCAAAGCGGCCATCTTGGATTTTTTTACATTTTTTGGTAGAGCTTGACCCAAGGGTATAGTGTAATAAGTTTCAGCCCCCTATCTCAAGGGGTAAGAAAAATAATTAGGGGGGCCATTTCGGCCCCCCCCCCCCAGGCCTGGACAGGTCCCAAAAAGCCCAGGCCAGATAGGGTTAAATGAGACAGGATGCAACAATTAACGACGGAGTCCATGTCTGTTGAATATTAAGCCGATTTATTAATAAATTCATTCCACCTAACTTAGGAATGATCGGCAGCATTTGGCAGGCAGACCAACACAACTTCATTAACATCAGACCATTTTGTAACTGGTAATTTTTAAAACTGGAGATAGTACGGTACATCTATCATGCATCGGAGACCTGTTGGTGAATTAAACTTCATTGAGACCTGATGGTTTTAGTCTGCCTGTATGTGCCGGTCATCCCTTTTTGTACAATGCTATGACATTACAGGGTCAAGTTAACTCAAAACTAAATCCTCATACCTTCGATAAAGGTTAGACAAGCTGCTCAGCTATATGTCTCATTATCTAAACACGCACCTCAAATTTTGGGATTCACAAAGTTCAATTCAGTGTACTTACATAACTACACAATGTTAAACTATATAAATTGAAACTTATATAACTGTTTCTCACGAATAGCTGAGTTCGCAAATGTTCATAATAACTGACCTAAAGCATGTAAAGGGTCATGAAATAGATTCTCGGAAATAGTTTTGCCAAAAGACATCATCATATAGCATGCACAATTATATAAAATTGGTAAATGAAAAGTCTTTATGCAATTGTATATGGTGGCTAAGAAATTCCATATTTCACGATATGATCTCTACTGAATGATGACTCTATGTAAAACACCAAAAACAAACTGGTGTGTAATAAATATGGTCCAATCTTTTTGGGGGAGGGGGGGGGGGGGGGCAATTTCATACATGATTGTATTGGGATTATTACATTTAAGCATACTCGCATTGAGTTGGGTTGGTTTGCACTCAGTTGACAGTTCTCTACATGCAGGTAGAATATCGTGTGAAACTCTCGAAGAAAACGCAAATTCTGGAAAGACTTCCAAGATTTCGAAGTGTTGTGAATGGTCCAGAACAAATACATTTTTTTTAATTCACTGTCCTAATGATGCATGAGAATATAAGCAATTCTTGTCGTTAACATTGGAGGAATCTAAGATGCGGAGTCGCTACAGCCAGATACAAAAATCAACTGGTCCAATCTTCACAATCAACTATGAAACCACTCCATATAATCTCCCTTATCCAAATCTTCACCTGACGTTTAATAATGAACGCCAAACCAGCTCACAATTATTTTAATTTCTGGGTTACAATGAAAAGATTCTTGACTAACCTCCTGCATTGTTGTTGTATTTAGTAAGATTCATTAACTGGTTACAAAAATTAGTTCACTAATGGCTTCAAATGAAATGAAGCCACTTTATCGAGCACGCTTTATCGTGTTAAGTACATAAGGGGATGAAATTGCCTACATTGATAACACCATTCAAGTGTCTCAATTTGGAATTGGATGTTGACTGTTGATAAAATTAGCAGTGGACGGAAAAGTTCCATGGAGTGATGATGTAAGAGGGAGCCTCCCTTTCAAGTGACATCGATCCCGCTTATGTGAGGGTCGTGATCTCACTGCCACGAAGCCACGACTCTCCTTTGAGATTGCCTTCATGAAAAAGAAACTTCCTGCGTTGAGTGAGATCTCCAGAAATATGTGCCTGGAACAGTTCTTGGAGTGTGTGTCAGGGCACAGGATGACAGGCTACGTCCTATTTTGCGTGAAATTCAAAGGATTATACTCTATATACAGTCGGCAATTCGGTTGGATCTTTGGGGTATCACGTCTGGCCTGTTTCGGGTTCAATTCTGATATTAAGAAATCTTGACGTTCTTTTCTTGGGGCGTTGTTACTCAGGGCGCTGTCTTTGTCTAATTTCGTCATCCGTAAGCTGTTTCAGGTCTGGCCCGTCCATCTTCAGTGTTGTGCCTGTATCACAAAGAAATAGTAATTTGTAAAGTTTCGTGTTTTATGAGTTTTGGCGTAATGACACAAATACACGTAGAAAAATCATCAGAAAAACAGACACTCTCGCGCTCTCAGTCACACATAATAAATAGCGACTAACTGAGTCACCTGTGGGGTTCCCGGGTGTGAAAAGGAATAGGACACATCTAGGACCCACCCGCGGAGTCCCGTGTGTTAAAAGAAATAGGACCCTATACCCGCGTTGTTTCCGGGTGTGAAAAAGAATACGTAGGAACCAAACGTCGCGATATGACTGAAATAGTGTTGAAAGCGACGTTAAATCATATTCAATCACTCACTCACTTTTTAAATAGCGATAAATAATTAATTAAATTAAGTAATAAATAACTAAATATGTAAAATATAATAATGGATAAATAGATAAATATATATATATATATAGTGTGGAATTTCGGGTCAACGAACAGTTAGCCGAATCCATATCGTTCGATGGCCATAGAAATTTGGTAGGCAATGAAACAGACGACCCTCAGTATCAAGGTATCTCCACTATCACGATTTCCTATTTTATGCTAATTATTTTCGCCTCTGGCGTTTTGGTCGTGCAACTATTGTTGTTAAGTAGTGGCCCCGTGAGGCTCCCGGGGACTAACCTATGGTGTCGTTGTGCACATTCCAGGTCGTGGTAAGAATAGGCCTCAGCCCCTCAGAGAGCCTGTCGTAAGGGAGGACTAAATGAGGCACCTCTGGGGTTCCCGGGTCTTAAAGGGTGTAGAACCCTACCCGTGTGGTTTCCGGGTGGGAAAAGAAATAGGAACCAAACGTCGTGAGATGACTGAACTAGTGTTGAAAGCGACGTTAAATCATATTCACTCACTCACTTGTTAACCAATCGCTATTTTTAATAGCGATAAATAATTAATTAAATCAATTAATAAATAACTAAATATGTAAACATGTAAATAAATATAATAATTTGTCCGAGTGTTATATATGAACAGTTTGTTTGGTCCATAATGTTTGTAGGGCTATGGTTCAAACGGCTCTCAATACCAAGGTATCTCCCTTGCTACCATATCCTTTGTTGAAATCAAAAGAATGATTTGTCTTCTATTTTAGCAGCTATCATGACGTGTCATAGTATTCGGTGTCATGTAAGTAGTTGATTATGCTGTCGTAGATTACAATATCATGATCATCCGGGAGATTAGGCATATTTAGCAAGGTGAATTTAAGTTTTAGGGGTTGTATTTCATCCATGAGTTTCTGGCGTTGTGTGATACCTTCCCTACATTGGCGTATAACCTGTTCTATTGTTTCTACAACCACACCGGCTTCACATTTTATACCTATTCGGGAATAACATCGACAAATGTGAGTTTATATCTGTTTTTCCTAGCCTAAGCCGTGTGATGATTTTTTCATCGCGTCTTTGTTTCAATTTGAACGGTCGATTTTTTATTTTTTTTTATATTTTTTTTTTATTATCTTTGCATATCCATGAGAATTAAGCTGCTCCTATTCCTATCTTTAAATAATTTGTTCTCTCTTTAAACAGTCTTAGCAGGTTTAGCTGTACTATCATTTTCTGCGATGTCAGTGTGAGCTTGTATCCATATCAGAGAGACGTCAATACCAAAATCCCTAATTATCTTTGCTAGATATTCGATTGGTCAAATTGTTTATGGAGATTAATGCACTCAAAGAGTCTCTACACACAACTGAGCGAATGGGTCTATTTTTAACTATCCATTGCAGTGACATAAATATGGCTATTTACTCACTGGAGTAGACAGACATATTTACAGTTAACTTGAATCTTTTAGTAATTTTCATTTCCGTGATAACGAAAGCTGATCCACTCTTGCTGTTCATGTTTCCCGATCCGCCTGTGTCGATGCATGCTGTTTCGCTAATTTTGGTCGAGGTATTCTAGTGTTACAAATTTAATGTACGGTGGGCTTTCCTTCTTTCATATCATACGATTGAGTGACAGATCTGTAGTTACCAGAGTTGTAGTTCCCAGGCAGTCAACTTTTTCTCTTGTATTTTCAACGTTATGTGTCTTAAGGGGTTTCATAACAACGTTGCCGAATGATGCAGAGTTCTTCAGCCATTTATCTTTAACATATTCCTATTCAGATATGTCTTCTGTGAGTTTGTGGCATATGTGTTTTGGTTCAATATATCTATTTTTCCCCGTATTTTGAAGTTTTTCAAGGTTACAAGCGTCTGATCCGTCATTCATAACTCAGCCGTCGTCCATTAGAGAATATCCGCGTCCATAATCCAAAGACCTATTCCATATAACAGTATTAGCGCCAAATTCAGAAAAGACAATCATAGTATACATAAACATAGGCTTGTTCCCTGCAAGAGAGAAGCGGTCAACAGTTTTCAATGATGCCGGCAAGACATCATGATGTTCCAAAAATATCAAATCCGTATCGCTGATCAGTATTCTTAATACATAATATTCGTTGTAAAGTCGTCATCTAAAGTATGATGTATCCCAGTCACGCTTTGATTGTGATTGTTCATATTAGCACCATGAGGATCTTGAAGTACATGGGTTCATACGGGCACCAGGCGAGATCGAAAGCTATTATTATTATTATCATCTTTATTCCTCCTTTTGGAGAGCATTTTACAACTTTCATACAAACAAATATACCAAAAACAATACTAATAAATGTGAACTGAAGTCAAATTATGTTTAGAGATTTAACATTATTGTTCACTTTTGTCAGGAGTTTCTCATTGATAATACAGATTCTTCATTTCAGTTATGCTTTTCAAACAGTTAATTCTAAATTGATCAATTTCGTCTTTCTCTAGCATATCGCACTGCAGTGGGCCGCCCAACAACACATGTAGGAAATCCCACTCTTCCAAGCCGTGCAAATATGCACTAAAATTAATGTCACTGATGTTGATAATAGAACACCACAGTCTGTCGCGTATCTCTTCAGTCCTGTTGCATGATAATACTATATGCTGTAGCACATCTGTATAAAGTTTCCCACATATGTGGCACAGTCCGGTCTGGTTCATTTCGCGCACTGTAATCACTAAAATCATCATGTATTGTATATCATGTTTGTACTGCGGATACCGTCTCGCCAGCTGCCACCAGACGGACGGTACCAGTTTGTTGTGAATCTTCATAAACCTGTTGAAGTCCGTATCTCCTGTCATTCTCCCTAACCACATATGTTCCTCGTGAACGCGCACAGTATTCAGCACAGTTTGTTTCCACCTTTGTGGAGAGGGGAATGTACCAAGTTCTCTGTACTCGTGTAGAACGTCACACAGGTTATACTTTTCTAAAATTTTCATTATGTCAGGAATAAACCCTAACTGAGTTCTCTTTGCTGATGGATTTGATATACACGAATACAGTCGAGTTAGAAAGATAGTCTTGGGTAGTTTTCCACTATTCAACCTGCATAAATTTCCCAGAAACAGTAATTTTTTAATATCCAGATATCCCTCCATGGATGTCCATCCAAGAAGGCTCACGCACATGTCAGTTCTTGTCAGTCTGGGGAATCCTTGGATTGATTTAACAATCCATCTGTGGGCTCGTTCTAAGCCGTCGTCCATTAGAGAATATCCGCGTCCATAATCCAAAGACCTATTCCATATAACAGTATTAGCGCCAAATTCAGAAAAGACAATCATAGTATACATAAACATAGGCTTGTTCCCTGCAAGAGAGAAGCGGTCAACAGTTTTCAATGATGCCGGCAAGACATCATGATGTTCCAAAAATATCAAATCCGTATCGCTGATCAGTATTCTTAATACATAATATTCGGTGTAAAGTCGTCATCTAAAGTATGATGTATCCCAGTCACGCTTTGATTGTGATTGTTCATATTAGCACCATGAGGATCTTGAAGTACATGGGTTCATACGGGAACCAGGCGAGATCGAAAGCTATGTCCAGGTCCAACAATATGCCTATGACAGATCGCTTTTGCTGATTAGCTTTTTTTATTGCGTCGTTTAGCCTAACTGGGTGGTCGGTTGTGTTGTCCTTCCCTGATCCCGCTTTGTGCCATGTGTAGCAAATTGTTTTCCCTCTATGTGGTATTCTAATCCATGTTATGTTTACATAACTTTTCATAGATTGTAAATCAGTGAGATTGGTCTATATGACTTGTTGTCAAGTGGGTTTTTACTGTCTTTGGAATCGGACCATCGATGTTTTTTTAGGACCGAGGAATTTCTTTTTTCAGTCACATGGTATTGATAAATTTTAGAGTACTACATTGAGTCTCATTGTCTAGCTCTTGAAGTAGTTTGTAACCTAGTCTGTCTTCTCCAAAGGGATGTTTCTTTTTTTTAGTGTATTGCCTTTCTGAATTTTCGCATGTTAATCTCCGCGTTTAACGGTTCGTCAATGTGATTATCTGTGTCTAGATTCTAGTTTGTTTCTTTTTTTAAGTCAGAGTTTACGTTATCATTAGCATTGTTTCCGGCGAATGTATCAGCGAAGCATTCTGCCTTTTCTTGATTGGTCTTGCATAGGCAGTCAGCATAGTTGTCTGTGGGTCATATGATTGCGGCATCGTTTTCCACCACACTTTTAGGTTGCGCTTAATTGTTGCTTGTATGTGACTGCGTTTCAAGCCGTAACGAGTCGTCCGTATGGCTACCTGGCCCTAGACTTGAAATTCATACCCTATAACACCATCCACCGAGTGTTACAGACCTGGATGCTGCGGTAGTACAGGCCTCCATCCAACCCGCTTCCTTCACACAACCAGCTAAGGATTATTCTCATCACCCAACCGTGACGGTAAAACCCAACTCCATACCAGGGGATCACATGCCTGATCCCATCACAGTGAAGGAAAAGCTATTGCGGGATCTGTTCAAAGAAAGCATGGACGCGGGGGTCGGCGAGACGTTGAGGTCACAGTAAACAAGTTTCACAACAGAAAGTATACGAAAGATTAAGCCGCAAGTTTAGCCCATAACACGTCGGCAACCAGATTACGACGGGCTTTACGTCGACAGTATGTCGATACGTCGACAGTATGTCGACCTCTTGCCCATATTAAATCACTGGATAAGGATCGCGGTCCATGAGAAAATCAACCAAACAGCCTTTACTTTGAAAACCCCAGATATGACATGGACAGCGACGTATGCCAGAGCGAACGCTCAAAGGAAACACCTGTTTGAACGCATCATTTAAGATCGAAAGTGTGAGTCCAGACGACACAATTGCCCACACTATATCATGAGCACTACGGCATCCACGTTGAACCAACTTTAAACTCGACGACGAATATCTTATATGCGAAGCTTTACAACAAGCCGATGTTCAAGTCGAGGCCCCAGTACGTTCCGATGAACTACTCCAAGCCGAGGCCGTGTGTGCCCTAAGCCAACGGTAAAACATCAATACTATTATTGGCGCAGCTCTACACCAAGAACCATCAATGTTGCTCAGCACCAACGCATGCGTTGTCATCTTGTGACATTCATGGATGACGTCCATTGGGCGACCCGGGTAGGTATGTCTTCTGCTGCATAAGAAACAGGTATTTCCCAAAGCGGATACCCGCGCTCAGAATCTCTTGACCCTGCATGAGGCATTTCAGACCTTCATAGTGGTGCCGATGGAAACTGGAAATTATACCTTAACCTATGTTCTTCCAACGAACTGTTCTTCCAACTGTTAATACTCGGCAACGCCCGTTGAGACTCGTCTATAGAGGCAGCCGTAACCGAAAGACCTGCCCAATCTACGTTTAACCCTCAACATGGCTATAATTTCTCAGTGCGGTCACACTTCCAAAAGACCTCGGTCTGATGTGGCACTAGAAGAAGCTCCATGCCCAGGAGTTGGATGAGCCCACGGACAAAAGCCTACCCACTGATACGGAAAGCTCTGTCGCTGATAGTCAGGTTACATCCCAAGGAAGTCCGAGTGAAGAAAACCCCACCTTTTGAGATTATATTGTAGATGAGGCTAATAATAACCTTGCTGTGACGATCGAGGAAGTAGGACAGGATAACTTACAAGAGGAGTACATCTACCTGCGCCTCGCACCAGGAAAATCCTGTATGAAAAGTATAGTTTGTTTCCGTTGGAAGTGAAAAGACATCCCAGGCACCGAGCTATCACAAAACCAAGTGTCACATGGAAGATGATTCCAGTCACATCGGTTCTGCTAATACGCAAACAGCTGTTTCAGGACCTGTTCCCCTTACATTATCCTAGACTGTCCAAAGACACTTAGGACAAATGGACGAGGAACATGATCGACCATGGCCTAAGATTGACGCTTCTGCGTGTGGACAAGAGCGCCGGATGCGTCGGATACATGAACAGTAGATTACGTGAATTGTAAACACACCCATAGCGGCTCTCCCGGCTTGGGTGTGCTGTAACGAAAGGGATAATAAAAAATCTGGCAAACGCAATATGCTTGTTGTTGATATTCTCTTACTCTAGCTGATGGACGGTCGTTCTTGCTCCTCTAGCGAGGGGGTGACTGAGTGGGAGATTCGGGTTTTTTGTGGAGATTTGGGGTGAACATGCTTTAGAAGGCGTCGATGGGCGATACTACGTTCTACGAGAATATGAGTTAAGACGGCGCTAAGGGTATTCATGGAGAAAAAACCGCGACATGCGGTAAAATCATTGTACCGATGGGCCACTATATATGGATCATTTTGTTCACGATGACCAGCGTTTGCCAAGATGGCCGGGTGGTCTAAGGCGACAGTCTTAAGTGTTGGTCCACATATGTGGGTTCGAATTTCACTCTTTATACGTACCTTTTGTTATACTACAACAGATTTTACAACCATTGTAAATATATACCACAATATATGGATAATTATTTACCATGATGTCCAGCTTTGTCAGGATGGCCGAGTCGTCTAAGGCGCCTCAATCAAGATTCATGATATTACCTGGTCTGCACATGCTCGCGTGAGTTTGAATCCAGTCCCAGACACGCACCATTTTACTGATCACAATAACCAAATCCAGCGCCCTATAACCCGTTCCCCACAGGAGGGCTAACTCTATCAGGTTAGACAAGCCCATCATCCCCTACCAGCAATACCCTACCAGTTGTCATTATGTGCTAGTGTGTATGGGTGTACATTTCATCCATACGAGGGCGTCACGTAGTCTTCTCTGGAGGATCCACCCCAAAGCCCCCAGTCACACCCCTATGGGCCAATGTATATGATTTAGAGGTATGTTTTTTCTCTACTACGACTCCCTTGGTGGCCGAGTGATTCAAGGCCCATATCTGGTGATCGCTAGCCTCACACCGCTGAACCGGCACGGGTGTGAGCCCCACTGGTGCATGTGTGAAAGTTTGGCAGTTACTTTCCGACGAGCGGTAGTTCTCTCCGGGTACTCCGGCTTCCTCCACCATTCAAACTGGCTTTCATCATACTCTTCTCTAAATCCGCCTCAACTGAACATGCGCACACCCTAGTCCTAGTCTACCCCTAAACTGCAGGTTTATATACTACTGGAACTATTAGTGTGTCAATTACTTCTTGTATTAGATAACATGTTTTCGTGGCCATATACACATACTACATTGCTATATCCGTGATTAGTGTGCTTCATTTCTCCTACGTTACTGTAGCTGTATTGTAGCGTCGAAAACAGTGAATAGTAAAACGCCGGATACAGAAACATGAAAATGATGCGCGACCTACTCACTCCTCGAAGCTGGTGATGGCTACCACTCGCTCTATCGTATAAAGGAACCTCGCGAGACTGGAATGCTATGGAGAATCCATTAGACCTAGCATTTGGCTCCTCACAATGCAATCGGGAACCTTAGTCAGCCCCGACTAAAACTAGCATTGGAGTTCCCATAATCAATGCGGACTACCAGACAAACATACAGATCCCAGAACAATACTAATATCGCCCCATATCTGAATAAGATGAACATCATACGTGTATGATCCAATCACATACGCGCGTGTTATGGTATATATAGGGCGTACGGACATTTCCCCAGTGGACATTTCCCCCCAGCGGACATTTCCCCCATGGACAGTTCCCCCAGTGGGCATTTCCCCCAGTGGATATTTCCCCCAGTGGACATTTCCCCCACCCTATATTTTTAGGTTATTTTGAACATAGTTTTTAAATAATTGGCAATAACAATTTTTTTTATATATGTTTTATTTTCTATAAAAAGGATATAAGGATTTCCACATATGTTCTGCGATAAATGAGTCAAATAGTGATAAGATATTATACATATATATAGCAGTATTAAACAGTCTAACTGTCTTATAGCACATTTTAAAACAATATAAAAGATGTATACATGGTATATAGCGTAACATTACCTGTTCGTAGGTCTGTGTCACGAAGCCATTTGATGAGAATAAAATTGAACTAAAGTGAAAACTGAGGTAAAAAATAGAACAAAATTATATTGTTTTTAAATACAACTTTTATTTTATCACTATGTGATATAATCTTTTCTTAAAATGTTAAAATATATACTATGTACATGAATATTATGTTATCACTATGTGATCCATTATATTGTTTAAAAATGTGCTATATAATGTGCTTTCTCGTAAAACTTGTAAAAATATGTGCTATATTGTTTTAAAATGTGCTATAAGACTGTATATTACTGCTATATACTGTGTATATGTATAATATCTTATCACTACTTGACTCTTTGATCGTAAAACATATGTGGAAATCCTTATATCCTTTTTATAGAAATAAAATTTTTTTTTAAAAAAATTGTGCTTTTGCCAAATTATTTAAAAACTATGTTCAAAATAACCTATAAATATAGGGTGGGGGAAATGTCCACTGGGGGAAATGTCCACTGGGGGAAATGCCCACTGAGGGAAATGTCCATGGGGGAAATGTCCGCTGGGGAAAATGTCCACTGGGGGAAATGCCCTGGATTCGGTATATAGCCTAGTCCCTACGCATTTCACAAATCTAACGCTGATCGCACCATCTTCAAAATTCTAGGTGAATCCTAAATCCTTGCAGAGAGTTTTGTCTCTTCGCAGATTTGAATGATTTCTCGAGTCGTTGTCGGTATTATTCAATCTTGTACATTTAATATTCCTAGATCGTTTTTTCTTAGCATGTTGATATCCGAAGTGGTTTTTGCTTTGATACCCTATGTCGAATACAGCCAGGCATGAAATTTAAACCGGCCAAACTCCTAATCTCGCAACGGATTAACTTAAGGGCTGAACGCGCTTACTAATGTAGAGGAAACCTCTCGAACTTTTTATACCAGAACCTGTTATGGATAAACCCCAGCCAAAGTATCGAACCGTTAGGATCAATCAATACTCTGGCTCGCGAGAATGAGATTGTACAAACTGTGTTAGCTATGTTTAGGAGGAGAATTGATTTAACGTCACGCTCAGGGTTATTTCACTCTTATGATGACAGCCATCCTCGCCAGTTTATCGATCGATCCGTTAGGATACTCTGGCATGGTCAGTTACACATAGAATTTCTGGACATAAATAGCTCAAGAGGTTTTCTCGAAATCGAACCAATCCGTAAGCGCGCTAATTCAGTTCCTTACGCCGTGAGGTTTGAGATGTCACCGTTTTCAATTTTATCGCGAGTCAAATTACTTTGATGTCAGATGAAATAGACATCGAGAGTCAAAGCATAGATCGCAGGCTTGGGATACCGACATGCCAATTCAGCACAACCGTGGGGGGTGAAATGTACGAGATTGTATGATAGAGGCAATCACTCAAAACCCCTCGCCCGTCGGTAAGTCACTGGCAAACTGCTATGTTTGGTAGCCGATGAAGTACTATGAGTGGCTAAGATCTACTGTGGACCCTGGTACTAAACGCCATGACGAAAGATTGTCGGTATATATATATTGTGTGATGATATGTTGATACCGGTTATTTTGACATGTTAGGGTTATTGGCCATAATTTACAAGGCATTATGTCCTTATTCGCCGCTTAACATAATTTGCTACATGTCACTGAGTATGATTAATAGCCCGGATGAGAGCACGTGATTCACTCCATCAGGGAGACTTAAGATGGCGGATGTCTACAGGAAATGATGGATCACAAATGTCTCACTATGATATTAATGACAAACCTAGTATTCTATGTCAGTTTATTAGCAGAGACAATCACTATGGGTGGGATTCATCAACAGCTAGGCTAATATACAATGTCGTCAACAGTTTGAAAACTCCAGGTGGTCGATCGGCGGCTGTTGGAGGTTATAGGTCCTTCCTAAGATGTATGACACAGTTTTCTTACACAGTTTGCCTCAGGAGGCGATTCTCTGTAGAAATATTCCTTGGGAGACGTCTTATTGAAAAGGTAATAATTCATACTAAGAATGCCCTTTTCAATATGTAATTTCTCTATACGAAACGACGAATTTAAGAAGGATGTACTATGCAACATTGTTACGAAAAGAGCGTTCGTCAACAACATTGTTGGCCATCGTTACAATGTTGCACTATTACATGCGAAATTCCTCCTAAGCCTAGACAAAATGCCAAATTGACTGTACCTATGTCATATTTGGCCTATATCTACACGACCCAAGATCTGCTTCTCCAAGTTCTGTCGCATATTTATATTATTGCCAGGATGTATCTAATGATCCTTCTCGTGCCGTTTCGATCGTAATTTTCGGGCGACACCAGATTCAGCCAAGTTTTTTATTTCATCATCCGCTCATATCTCCAGTACAGTCTGTTAGCATGTCCGACCAGGAATACTCGCCTACTTGGGCCATGTGGCCGTATCGGGCAATAAATCAAACCCCTTTTCACTTTCTGTACCCTATTTTTATAGATTTCGGCAAACGGTTTGATAGCAGTGAAAAGCTAGTCTCTGTATAATCCGCATTCAAAAACCAAATCACGGCCCCTTACATTCACGTGATCGAAAATGTTAATTGCCCATACCCTCAACATGCATGTGACGACTTCATCTCGCGAGAGCCGAAACCGAAATGTTCATTTGTAGTACCGCGTTATTCCGCACGTTACATCCTTTTCGTGTCACTCGTTGATGTTTGAAGACAGATTACAGATATCAGCTTCTCACGGCTACTAAACTCTATGCAGAACTCGATAAAAATAGGAGACGGAAAGTTTGTCGGATAGAGTCGTACAGCTCAGTGGTGAGTGATCCTGAATTTACATATACACTGAGTATACTGGATGACTGACGTAGGGACAGGAACTAAGGAAGACATGGAAACTTGGCAACACCAGATTCGAACAAATTCTACACTGTCCACCAGACACCAACTACGATGTCCGCTTTTCAGTGGAATTCATATTAAAGGTGTCTCTAAAATTGAATAGGTTCCACTGTTAAAAACTGGCTAACAAATATCATCGTCATTGTGAAGTTAATCCATGTCTCATAATTGTTTCAGTTGTGTAAATATTATCGTCGTAGTTTAAATCCGCAATTTAATACCATGAATATACTTTTGGGCATATCTTCGAGGCAAAGAGTACTCTGCAGAGTTACCGTCCTTGATTAGGCTACTGCGAGACGCACTACTTGGAGGCGCATGGCTACTGCCAGACGCACCGGCTGCGGCGCTACAGTCATCCCTTATTCGAACATTCTATGAATATCATATATCTTTCACCGTCAGCTCGCAAAGAGCGGTTCCGAACGCAGGCCATTGTGATCTTTGAAGATGTGCGGAAACGTCACCAATTAACCGTAATAGCTATTAATATGTACACAATCAAATGTTGCGTGTTTTTACCAATTAAATCTTGACATGCGGCGTTAACGCTAAAACATAATGTTTTACTTCAACATGATATTTCAATTTACTATGGTCGTGAATGTGGCATGGGGGAGCACAGACATGCCAGTGGATGCCTGGTGTTAGCAGGTAGTTGTATTTCAATGGAATTGTCGGCACGATGCACTATCCCGAAGAAGATTGAATTTGCCAAAACAGGATAAAACAAGATAAAAAGTAAATGGCAGAGATATTTGAGGCTCGCATGCTGCATAGACTACATACATTTGGCCTTGGACTGAGGATTGATGAAGATCATTCTATGTGATGACTTCAGTTGGTGGGGACAAACCCCGAAGGTAACAGATGTGTCTCATAAATACAATGATGTAAGATTTAGGAATATATAAGATTATGGGGTGAGGTGAGACACAGTTTATGAGCTATGTTTCAGCGGGACTGGGAAAGGGTTCATACAAGAACAAGAGGATAAGTTCATACCAGATTGTCAAATGTACACAAGAACTGGTAATTATGACAATAATTAATATTTCTTCACATAAATAGGATCTAGTCATACCAAAGACTTTGACTTCAACACGAAGAGTGCAGATCAAAGACTGGTTGACCAGGTGTCAGGGTAATGTGACTGGTTCATCGTGATATGACTGGAAAATTAATGAAAGGAACGTTAAAATTAAGAAATAGTGTTTTCATAGGCGTGCTTACTGGTTATTTGACGCACGGTTACTGTGGGGAAGATTCGGGTAAGGTCGAAACCCGCGCACTAAAATTTATAAACATTCCCACAGTAACCGTGCGTAAAATAAACATTGAGCACGCCTATGAAAACATTATTTCTGTTCTATTGCACTACTTGAATTGATTGTCAACAGAGATTAGGACAAAAGGCTGAAAACTATTGAACAATTTACCTGCCTCTTTCTCCCCGCGTGGACGGATATTGGGGAGTGAGTCTGCCACCCGAAACAGACTGTGAAACATTCATTGACATAAGTATGTTTGTTTCGCTTTGGTAATCAATTTCACGATTGAAACAATAGTTTCACGATGAAAATAGCACTTAAACTTGAGACAGAAATTCCCTCTTGTAATTTATTTCTTTGTTCATTCAATTGTATGGTGGCGGACGGCATTGTAGATCATTCTTCACCCGCCTTGTAAAACAGAATCTCCCAAAAGAACACATGCGCTTGTTATGGCATGACATGTGTAGATTTCAGACAAGTGTGCTAGAACGTTTCAGATAAATTGGTTGGATGGAAGTAATAGGGACAAGTGTTATAGAATCATACAGTTGGATGAAGCCTGCTATCCTGTTCCCTGATACATATTCCCAGCAATGTTACAGGCACAGTCTTTCATGGTGGGCGATTCGCAGTTCTATTATTATTTTTTCTTTCTTGACTGATATGTGTGTACAAGAAGGGAACAAACAAAGAGAACCAGAACGCGGTGAACTATGCAAAGGATTTCTATTACCATCACACTTTAGTGGATTCCATAAACGTAATGACAGAGACAGATAGACATATAAAGACTTTGATAAATCTTCAACTATTTTTTCTTTGTTATTTGCTTTAAACTATAGTGTTTGTAGATCTATGGATTGATCATGGAAATGTATAATGAAATATAATAATGCATTGAGTTGATGGGTCGCGAAATTCGTATGAGAAGTGGACCGAAAACTACAATTTCAATCAATTTCAATTAGGGGACAAACGTCATAATCTAGTCGCCTATGGTGAGACTCGAGCACAAATAATGTGGTAAGTTCAGCTCTCTGTAGCTTTAGAGATAATGATAATATTTAGCATCCCATTATGGAAATATATGCTCAGCTGTGGTCGGTCTCATACGCTCATTTATTTCACGATGGATCAATGTCCTTTACTTCCCGTGTTCCAAAGGACAGTTAAGGACCTAGGTACAGCGCGGATGAAATGATCGTTGGCCGGTCACTGTAAAAACAATTGTGTTGATTCAGTAGTTCATGCGAGAAATATTGGCTGTTATATCAAGAAAATAGAACTATATTGTACGGTATTCATTTCATTCTCTTCTCTATCAATCGTACGAACTAATGACGTTGGACATGGCCGTGTAACGTCTGCTCCAGTGAGTGCTTTGTTGGCACACGTTACGGTATTCGGACATTCCCGTTCATCGTGAAAACGAGACGATGGCATCAGGCAACTGGCTTCATGACCGTGTCTTACAAATTGCGATTTCACAGGCGAAGTCAAACTAACGAGTCAAATATGACACCTATAATTAAATAGTCGATATATTTTAATAAATACCTGAAAACTTGCATACATGACTTTCCACTTTAGAACAATCACCAGTGGCCTTCAAAAAAAAATCAACTCCGTCACGAAAGAAGCTGATATTTTTTATATTTTCGATAAACTAATCAAATACCATATTCGAGATATCAAAGGAATATACATGTATGTTTTTGTGTATGTATACGGTGTCATGTTCTATATTTTCCATAGATCGGAAGCAATATTATGTGCATTGTACTGAAGCGTTTATGAGCCATAGTGAGATTTTGTTTTATTTTTGAAATACCCAGATAATCAATACCGACAGCAATTCAGAAGGAGTGGGGAAAAACTCCTCTGGCTCTTATATTTAAGAGGACAAAAGATATCTCTTCAAATCTGTACAAAAAATGTGTTTCGTACAAAAAATATACCCAACTTTTTATCAAGCCCGTGGCTTTAGCTGCAGGAAGCTCGATTTAGGGATTTAAATGATGGCTGTGGATGACTGTGATGTCCATGTCCGAAAAAGTTGCCGAAGTTTTTGGACTTAATTTTCCTTACCGCAGCTTCTCGGTCTCATCCTGTGTCTTCTTAACTAATCCCCGCCAACCCGGGAGCTTTATCATGCTACACCTATTCAACCCATGCTCTACCCTCGGGAAGATGTCCCCACCCCTGAGCACCAAATTTAAAGATTTTGATTTTCCATTTTTTCTATCCACAGCTTCTCAGCCTCACCCCATGTTTCCTAAATTAATCCCCGTCACCTGAACCCTGATATATTCTGGAAGGTTATTCCATGCTGCACTTATTCAACTCTTCCGCTACCCTCGGAACATGTCCCCACCCCCGGGGCACCAAGCCCCATCCTCTATCTCCTAAGCTCCTCTCCTCCGACTCTCATATGTTCCTGGAGCTTACACCCTGCTACACTTATTCAGCCCTTCCACTACCCTCGGAAACATGTCCCAACTCTCGAGACATCTAGCCCCATCCTCTATCTCCTACACTAAGTCTCGCTCGACCCCTACCCTCATATATTCCTGGAGCTTACACCATGTTACACTTATTCAACCCATCCACTTCACTCGGGAACATGTACCCACCCCTGAGCACCAAACCCCATCCTCCATCTCCTAACCTAAACGTCGCCTGACCTCCTACCCTCATATATTCCTGGAGCATACACCATGCTGAATTTATTCAACGCATCCACTACCCTCGGGAAGATGTCCCCACCCCCAAGGCACCAAGCCCCTTCATTTTGTTTCCTAAACTAAGCCTTGACCGACCCCCTACCCTCATATATTCATTGAGCTTACACCATGCTACTTATTTTTCATCGCGGTGAAAACCTAATTTTCACTGCGGTGAAAACGTTTACCAGGTGGTAGAAATGTTTACACGGCGGTGAAAATCTTTAAACCACGGAGTAAACCTTTAAACTGCGATGGAAACCTTCCAACCACGGTGGAAAGGTTTACTCCGTGGTGTTACGGTTTTCCCCGCTGTGTAAAGGTTTACTGCATGATGAAAATGTTTCCACCACGACTGACTGAAATGTTTTCACCGCGGTGGAAACCAAATATTTACACCGCGGTGGAAAACCAAATATTTACACCGCGGAGTAAAGTTTACACCGCAGAGTAAACCTTTCCACTGTGTTTGAAAGGTTTCCACCGTGATTTAGAGCTTTACGCTGCGGTCTAAAAGTTTGCTCCGTGGTTTGAAGGTTTCAATCGTGGTTTAAACGCTTCCAATTTTTTGGTTTGGTCTTCGGTGAAAAAAAAAGATGAAGATATTTATGACGAAGTTACTAGGAATGTCAGGAATCTAAAGAAATTATTTGATGAACTAAAATCTGTTTGTAGAAAATAGACAAAAAGTGAAGAAAATGCCAAAGAAATCCAGAAAATGTAATAAACATACGTAAAAACTACAGAACAAAAGTCGATGTAACCTATGGACCACCGTAGTCACCATTTGCTGGGATTTCTTCTGCAGGTCAGTTCCAGCGCACTTGTCTACGCTTCAACTGTTAGACTGGTTTGGCCTGTCGATATTCAGGAAGTGCGTCTATGGAATGATTACATATGTAATTGTCTCTTGTACAACGCTTCCGTCATTGTCAAACCGGTACGTCCTGTTTGAGTATTGTTGCATGCATTCATATCAATGTTCAAGTTGGAATATTTAAGCAGACCGTTTAACATTTTACGGATTCCCATCGAATACATGTCACTGTTGATTTAAAAATTGAATCTCCGACAGATACAACCAATGTACATTTACGCTGCAATTTAGTTTGAAGCGCCGAACTCACATGACTACCTTGGGTTAATATAACCGGAGAACCGAGTTGTATCATATGTTTTCCTGTACGTTTGATCGGTTTCTGGTAAATATATAACATTCTGACTTTGCCTCAACAAGACTTCGTTCCGTCATTTGATTCACACGCACATAACCAGACTCCCTCATCGCGAGCCTCGTTAACCCTGTATCTGGCCTGAGGGATTTGGGGGGGTACTGCAGCCTTGGGAGGGTGGGAGGAGGGGAGAAGATAAAATTCAATATATTGCCGCAAAGATGATATCACAGTGACGTCATTTTCTCAGAAAGCAATTTTCGAAATGTTTATTTATGCAATTTTCTT
>JAVTVY010043522.1:0-20623 GCA_036873755.1 Hanleya hanleyi | reverse complement strand
GTTACCATGACGACGGAATGCATGTACTGGCTAGAAGTCGGTACTCCTGAATAGGGCCGTACTGCATGTTACGATGACGACGGAATGCATACACTATCTAGTTGTCAGTTACCTGAATAGGGGCATACTGCATGTTACCTCGACTACGGAATGCATACACTGGTTAGTAGTCAGTGACCTAAATAGGGCCATACTGCCTGTTACCATGACGGCTGAATGTATACAATAGTTAGTAATCTGTGACCTGAATAAGGCCACACTGCATGTTACGATGACGACGGAATGCATACATTATCTAGTTGTCAGTTACCTGAATGGGGCCATACTGCAGGTTACCACGACTACGGAATGCATACACCGGTTAGTAGTCAGTGACCTAAGTAGGGTCATACTGCATGTTACCATGACGACGGAATGTATACACTGGTTAGTAGCCAGTGACCTGAGTAGGCCATACTGCATGTCACCATGACGACAGAATGTATACAATACTCAGTAGTCAGTGACCTAAATAGGCCCATACTGCATGTTACCATGACGACGGAATGTATACAGTAGTTAGTTGTCAGTGACTTGAATAGAGCCACACTGCATGTTACCATGACGATGGTTTGCATACCCTATCTAGTAGTGAGTGACCTGAATAGGGCCACACTGCATGTTACCATGACGACGGAATGCATACACTAGCTAGTATTCGGAGACTTGAATTGGGCCATACTGCATGTAATCATTACGACGGAATGTATACACTAGTTAGAAGTCAGTGCCCTGAATAGGGCCATACTACATGTTACCATGACGACGGAATGTGTACACTAGTTAGTAGTCAGTGACTTGAATAGGGCCACACTGCATGTTACCATGACGACGTAATGCATACACTAGCTAGTAGTCAGTGACCCGAATAGGGCTGTACTGCATGTTACCATGTCGACGGAATGTATACACTGGTTAGAGGTCAGCGACCTGAGTAGGGCCACACTGCATGTTACCATGACAACGGAATGTATACACTAGTTAGTAGTCAGTGAGATGAATAGGGCCATACTGCATGTTACCATGACGACGGAATGTATACACTCGTTAGTAGTCAGTGACCTGAATAGGCACATACTGCATGTTACCAGGACGACGGAATGTATACACCAGTTAGTAGTCAATGACACGAATAGGGCTATACTGCATGTTACTATGACGACGGAATGTGTACACTGGTTACTAATCAGTGAACTGAATAGGGTCACACTGCATGTTACCATAACGACGGAATGTATACACTAGTTAGTAGTCAGTGATCTGAATAGGGCCATACTGCATGTTACCATGACGACGGAGTGTACACACTAGTTAGTTGTCAGTGACCTGAATAAGGTCATACTGCATGTTACCATGACGACGGAATGTATATACTAGCTAGTACTCTGTGACCTGAATAAGACCATACTGCATGTTACCATGACGACGGAATGAATACACTAGTTAGTAGTCGGTGACCTGAATCGGGCCATACTGCATGTTGCCATGACGACGGAGTGTACACAATAGTTAGTAGTCAGTGATCTGAATAAAGTCATACTGCATGCTATTATGACGACGGAATGTATATACTAGCTAGTACTCAGTGACATGAATAAGACCACACTGCATAACCATGACGGCGGAATATATACACTGGTTAGTAGTCAGTGACTTGAATACGGCCATACTGCATGTTACCATGACGACGAAATGTATACATTAGTTAGTAGCCAGTGACCTGAATTGGGCCATACTGCATGTAACCATGACGACAATGTATACACTATTTAGTAGTCAGTGACCTGGATAGGGCCATACTGCATGTTACCATGACGACGGATTGTATACAATAGTTAGTAGTCAGTGACCTGAATAGGGACATACTGCATGTTACCATGACGACGGAATGTATACACTAGTTAGTTGTCAGTGACCTGAATATAGCCACACTGCATGTTATCATGACGACGGATTGTATACCCTATCTAGCAATCAGTGACCTGATTGCGGCCATACTGCATGTTACCATGACGACGGAATGTATACACTAGTTAGTAGTGAGTGACCTGAATAGGGCCACACTGCATGTTACCATGACGACGGAATGCATACACTAGCTAGTAGTCGGAGACCTGAATAGGGCCATACTGCGTGTAATCATTACGACGGAATGTATACACTAGTTAGTAGTCAGTGTCCTGAATAGGGCCATACAACATGTTACCATGACGACGGAATGTATACACTAGGTTAGTAGTCAGTGACTTGAATAGGGCCACACTGCATGTTACCATGACGACGGAATGCATACACTAGCTAGTAGTCAGTGACCTGAATAGGGCCGTACTGCATGTTACCACGACGACGGATTTTCTACACTAGATAGTAGTCATTGACCATAATAGGGCCATACTGCATGTTGCCATGACGACGGAATGTATACACTATGTGGACTTTTTGCGTCTTATCCGCAGTAGTCAGTGACCTGAATAGCGCCGTACTGCGTGTTACCACTACGACGGATTTTCTACACTAGATAGTAGTCAGTGGTCATAATAGGGCCATACTGCATGTTGCCATGACGACGGAATGTATACACTATGTGGTCTTTTTGCGTCTTATCCGCAGTAGTCATTGACCTGAATAGGGCCGTACTGCATGTTACCACTACGACGGATTTTCTACACTAGATAGTAGTCAGTGACCATAATAGGGCCATTGTGCATGTTGCCATGACGACGGAATGTATACACTATGTGGACTTTTTGCGTCATATCCGCAGTTTATGGGCTTGCGCGATAGAGATAAGACAACGGGGATCTTCTCCACATAACCCTTTCTGTAGGTTCGTCTTCGGTCAATCCAAAGAACTACAAGACAACTCGTTGAGATAAACAGAGGTTGTTGTTGTTTTATTTCTGTATCATCACATAGACAAAGTACAGCAAATCATGATAACCAAAAACGTCTGTACAGATGAAGCAATGGTGTTAATGCTTAGCCTGGTGTAATATACATCAAACTTTTATACAGCTGAGCAAACAAAGTACTTAAACGCAGGCCTGTCTAAACTTCAGTTTCTCACAACTCAAAGACTTAATTAGGGAAACTACCGGAATGGACACTTGAGCGCTGGTCATTACTGACACAGAGCTGGCCTGTTGGACCAAATGATTCAAATAATATACATGTATAGCTTTATCATATTAAATAGACGTTCAGGTTTGCTAGATCTCCCCAAAATATATAACCGCGCACAAATACTCATCTGATTCAAACTCTTACTAATCCATTTAACATTTAACAGAAGACAATTCATTTATATGCATTTCTATAACATACAGCGTAAATCAGGTTTATATTCAAGTATACAATTGACCTGATGTGACAACCTCACACTCGTACCAGTCACTGTATTAACCATCAGCTATCTTCAATGGTTAGTGTTTCCTGACCACTTCAAGTACATACAGCGGTCTATAACATACAGCGGTCAGTATTTCCTGGCTTCCGATCAAACTCGTGAATTGACATTGAATCAAATAACAAACTTCCAAAACAGATTAGGGCAAATGTGAAACTCAAACAGATACATGCGAGGCGTCCCTCTATATACATATAAATTCCACAACTATTTAGTATTCAGTGACCTGGATAGGGCCATACTGCATGTTACCATGACGACGGATTGTATACAATAGTTAGTAGTCAGTGACCTGAATAGGGCCATACTGCATGTTACCATGACGACGGAATGTATACACTAGTTAGTTGTCAGTGACCTGAATAGAGCCACAATGCTTGTTACCATGACGACGGAATGCATACCCTATCTAGTAGTCAGTGACCTGAATAGGGCCACACTGCATGTTACCATGACGACGGAACGTATACACTGGTTAGAAGTCAGTGACCTGAATAGGGCCATACTGCATGCTACTATGACAACGGAATGCATACACTAGCTAGTAGTCAGTGACCTGAATAGGGGCATGCTGCATGTTACCATGACGACGGAATGTATACAATAGTTAGTAATCAGTAACCTGAATAAGGCCACACTGCATGTTGCGATGACGACGGAATGCATACACTATCTAGTTGTGAGTGACCTGAATAGGGCCATACTACAGGTTACCTTGACGACGGAATGCATACACTGGTTAGTAGTCAGAGACCTGAGTAGGGTCATGTTGCATGTTACCATGACGACGGAATGTATACACTAGTTAGTAGTCAGTGACCTGAATAGGCCATACTGCATGTCATCATGACGAGGGAATGTATACACTAGTTAGTAGTCAGTGACCTGAATATGGTCAAACTGCATGTTACCATGACGACGGAATGTATACACTAGTTAGTAATCAGTGACCTGCATAGAGTCATACTGCATGTTACCATGACGACGGATTGTATGCAATAGTTAGTAGTCAGTGAGCTGAATAGGGCCATACTGCATATTACCATGCCGACGGAATGTATACAGTACTTAGTTGTCAGTGACCTGAATAGAGCCACACTGCATGTTACCATGACGACGGAATGTATAGACTAGTTGGTAGTCAGTGACCTGAATAGGGCCGTACTGCCTGTTACTATGGTGACGGAATGTATACACTAGTTAGTATTCAGTTAGCTGAATAGAGTCATACTGCCTTTTACCATGACGTTGGAATGTATACACTAGTTAGTAGTCAGTGACCTGAACAGGGCTGTACTGCATGTTACCATGACGACTGAATGCATACAATAGCTAGTAGTCGGTGACCTGGAAAGGGCCGTACTGCATGCTATCATGACGATGGACTGTATACACTAGTTACTAGTCAGTGACCTTAATAGGGCTGTACTGCATGTTACCATGACGACGGAATGTATACTTGAGTTAGTTGTCAGTGACCTGAATAGGGCTGTGCTGCCTGTTACCATGACGACGGAATGTTTACACTAGTTAGTAGTCAGTGACCTGAATAGGGCCATACTGCATGTTATCATGACGACCGAATGTATACATTAGTTAGTAGTCATTGACCTAAATAGGGCCATACTACATGTTACCATGACGACGGAATGTTTACACTAGTTAGTAGTCATTGACCTGGATAGGGCCATACTGCATGTTACCATGGCGACGGAATATATACAGTAGCTTCGGTCCGACAGTTGTATTCAGTCGATATCGTTAAAGAAATTTATATAGGGTATGACAGTTATCACCAATTCCAAATGTGTGTGGAATAAAACTAATAAAACACGATGGTTTCCTACAAGAAAGAAGTGGTCAACAGTTGTCAAGGCATGTTGATTTTTTTGCATCAAATCCTGACTACTGACCTTTATTCTTTACTCAAATGCATTTTGAAGTCGTTTACCAGAGTGTATCCCAGTCACGGTTTTATTGTGGGCGTTCATGTGATCACCGTGGATATAGGAAACACAAAAATCTTGCACGCTACAAAATTGCCGTTAGTTATCTCGGTATTTTATCAACACCGTATCTAGAGCCATGTATACCGTTGGCGGTCTAATGTTCTGGTCAATAGATCCCTGTATAAAATACACCGTGTCAAGAGCCATGTATGTTTTGGCTGTCTAAAGTTCTGAGCAATAGGTCCGTATATAAAATACACCGTGTCTAGAGCCATCTATGTTATTAGCTGTCTAAAGTTCTGAGCAATAGGTCCGTATGTAAAATACACCGTGTCTAGAGCCATGTATGTTGTTGGCTGTCTAAAGGTCTAGACAATAGATCCGTATATAAAAAACACCGTGTCTAGAGGCATGTATGTTGTTAGCTGTCTAAAGGTCTGAAGAATATATCCGTATATAAAATATACTGTGTCTAGAGCCATGTATGTTGTTGACTGTCTAAAGATCCGGACAATAGATCCGTATATAAAATACACCGTATTTAGAGCCATCTATGTTGTTGGCTGTTTGAAGTCCTGGACAATAGATCCGCGTAAAAACTACAATATAACAGAACGAACGAGAGATGACGTGATGTGTGATATACTTGTGTTTTTTTCCTCAAATCCTGACTACTGACTTTTATTCTTTACTCAAATGCATTTCGAAGTCGTTTACCAGAGTGTATCCCAGTCACGCTTTTATTGTGGGCGTTCATGTGATCACCGTGGAGATATGAAACACAAAAATCTTGCACGCTACAACATTGCCGTTAGTGTGCTAGAGTTATCTCGATATTTTATCAACACCGTGTCTAGAGCCATGTATACCGTTGGATGTCTAAATTTCGTGTCAATAGATCCCGGTATAAAATACACCGTGTCCAGAGCCATGTATGTTTTTGACTGCCTAAAGATCTGGACAATATATCCGTATATAACATACATCGTGTCTAGAGCCATGTATGTTGTTGGCTGTCTAAAGGTCTGAGCAATAGGTCCGTTTATAAAATACACCGTGTCTAGAGCCATCTATGTTGTTGGCTGTCCTGGACAATAGATCCGTATAAAAACTACGATATAACAGAACGAACGAGAGATGACGTGATGTGTGATATACTTCAGTAGCTATGCATGAACTTAGCGCCATGTCATTTAATAGGACAGTACCGAGATAGAACTCTCTAGCCTCTAATGTCTGTGATAAAAATAATGCAACATTTCCAATGTTAAACAATGGTCGGTTGCCTAGCCGCGGGGTAACATCACGTGGGCAATGATCTCGTTTCGGGCCTTTCGCGGATAAGAGTTTCTCAGCGGAATTGTCATATTACGAACGATGTGATTTTAGTGTACAGTGGACAAGTTATCGTTAGATAACCTTCTTCACGGGTAGAAACTTTCCACGCTGCCTATATACACTCATTCTCTGAATAATATCCGTTTCAATTGAGCTATTGTTCATTCCTACTTCTCTATATTTATTAAACGACCCACTGCTTTGTACTAATCCAGAGCAATTTGCAATGTCTTTTCAGATCGTTGTTGACAAAAAAGCCGAAAAATACGAGACGACCAGTGGCTCTGTGCTATTCTACATTGACGCAGTACGGGTTCTCATTGCATCTACTTTGTCTCAATTGATGCCTTTGCTCTCTGTTACATTCCTGTTGATGATTGAAAGATACAATAAGCTCCAACGCTTTTATTTGCGACGCCTTCAAACGATCAATTGATAGGACGTAAAACAAATACATTACGATAAAGCGGTAGTCGGAAAGGGGAAATAATCCTTTTCCCCATTTTGAATGTTTGATTGATCTATTAGATTTCAGATGATGATTGATTGATCTATTAGATTCCAGATAATGATTGATTGATCTATTAGATTCCAGATGATGATTGATGGATCTATTAGATATCAGATGATGATTGATTGATCGATTAGGTTCCAGATGATGATTGATTGATTTATTAGATTTCAGATGATGATTGATTGATCTATTAGAAATCAGATGATGATTGATTGATCTGTTAGATTTCAGATGATGCTTGATTGATCGATTAGATTTCAGATGATGATTGATTGATCGGTTAGATTCCAGATGGTGATTGATTGATCTGTTAGATTCCAGATGATGATGTACTGTGTGTTAAGTTCCGTGCGAAACAAGACCATCGAGTGGGGAATATCCAACCTGTTGGCGTTAAAGTGTACGACTACTATAACCCCACAGGTATTGTTACTATCGTCCCTCCTTTCCTCCAATACGAATACAGATGTGAAAGCTGTGGCTACTATGGCGGTATTGTGCTCTAAATATACATAACAAGCCATTTTGATGAAAATATTGTATTTTATCTATGAAAAAAGTGGTATATCAGAAATGATACAACATAATTAGAAGTCGTATAAAATGAACGGTCATAAATCGTTTTTCCAGTTAGACAACATCGTCACTAAAAGATTTGTATCTCGATGTACTTGTGATTGCCTGACGATATTCACATTTCCACTAGAAATCTCCTCTTTCAACGAATGACGCCGGCTCTCGACACATCTGGAATTTCTGAACAGTACGCATTTGTCTTGTCTTCAAGAATTGTTTTTTTTTATTGTGGGATTGGTGACATATGTAAGAGGTGAGCTAAATTGACGACGTCTGGCGACTAAAAATCAATCATATGACTCCACAGGAAAGGGTCCCCGGCACCTCACATAGCAATGCAGGCTGTCTGGCAATATTCAAAGTTATAGTCAACAGGTTTTATGTCCTTTGTTTATTGTCGTCATCAAGTACGTCCGTACGCCCTTCTGTCCGTCCGTCGTCGTTTCTGTCGTTTCCTCCATGCCTCGAAAACGAATATATTTTCAAATTTTGCCAAGTTGTCGCCATTTAATTATCTGAAGAATGACAATGCGTGAGAGCACCAAACTTGTATAACTCATGGATGTGGTGATAGAGCAGAAGTCTATCTAAATGTGACCTAGTCGTGTCTATAACTCATGCATGTGATGATAGAGCAGAAATCTATCTAAATGTGACCTAGTCGTGTCTATAACTCATGCATGTGGTGATAGAGCAGAAATCTATCTAAATGTGACCTAGTCGTGTCTATAACTCATGGATGTGGTGATAGAGCAGAAATCTATCTAAATGTGACCTAGTTGTGTCTATAACTCATGCATGTGGTGATAGAGCAGAAATCTATCTAAATGTGACCTAGTCGTGTCTATAACTCATGCATGTGGTGATAGAGCAGAAGCCTATCTAAATGTGACCTAGTCGTGTCTATAACTCATGCATGCGGTGATAGAGCAGAAATCTATCTAAATGTGACCTAGTCGTGTCTATAACTCATGCATGTGGTGATAGAGCAGAAATCTATCTAAATGTGACCTAGTCGTGTCTATAACTCATGGATGTGGTGATAGAGCAGAAATCTATCTAAATGTGACCTAGTCGTGTCTATAACTCATGCATGTGGTGATAGAGCAGAAATCTATCTAAATGTGACCTAGTCGTGTCTATAACTCAAGCATGTGGTGATAGAGCAGAAATCTATCTAAATGTGACCTAGTCGTGTCTATAACTCATGGATGTGGTGATAGAGCAGAAATCTATCTAAATGTGACCTAGTCGTGTCTATAACTCATGCATGTGGTGATAGAGCAGAAATCTATCTAAATGTGACCTAGTCGTGTCTATAACTCATGCATGTGGTGATAGAGCAGAAGTCTATCTAAATGTGACCTAGTCGTGTCTATAACTCATGCATGTGGTGATAGAGCAGAAATCTATCTAAATGTGACCTAGTCGTGTCTATAACTCATTGATGTGGTGATAGAGCAGAAGTCTATCTAAATGTGACCTAGTCGTGTCTATAACTCATGCATGTGGTGATAGAGCAGAAATCTATCTAAATGTGACCTAGTCGTGTCTATAACTCATGGATGTGGTGATAGAGCAGAAGTCTATCTAAATGTGACCTAGTCGTGTCTATAACTCGTGCATGTGATGATAGAGCAGAAGTCTATCTAAATGTGACCTAGTCGTGTGTATAACTCGTGCATGTGATGATAGAGCAGAAGTCTATCTAAATGTGACCTAGTCGTGTGTATAACTCGTGCATGTGGTGATAGAGCAGAAGTCTATCTAAATGTGACCTAGTCGTGTCTATAATTCATGCATGTGGTGATAGAGCAGAAGTCTATCTAAATGTGACCTAGTCGTGTCTATAACTCATGCATGTGTTGATAGAGCAGAAGTCTATCTAAATGTGACTAGTCGTGTCTATAACTCATGCATGTGGTGATAGGACAGAAGTCTATCTAAATGTGGCCTAGTCTTTGTCGGCCTCTGGGTCGAAGGTGTTCCTTTTGTCTACCACAACGCAAGGACGATAGGGTTACGGAACATACACCGCACAAATATGTGGTCTAGAGCAGAAGTCTATCTAAATGTGACTAGTCGTGTCTATAACTCATGCATGTGGTGATAGAGCAGAAGTCTATCTAAATGTGACCTAGTCGTGTCTATAACTCATGCATGTGGTGATGGAGCAGAAGTCTATCTAAATATGACCTAGTCGTGTCTATAACTGATGCATGTGATGATAGAGCAGAAGTCTATCTAAATGTGACTAGTCGTGTCTATAACTCATCCATGTGGTGATAGAGCAGAAGTCTATCTAAATGTGACCTAGTCGTGTCTATAACTCATGCATGTGGTGGTAGAGCAGAAGTCTATCTAAATGTGACCTAGTCGTGTCTATAACTCGTGCATGTGGTGATAGAGCAGAAGTCTATCTAAATGTCACTAGTCGTATCTATAACTCATGCATGTGGTGATAGAGCAGAAGTCTATCTAAATGTGATCTAGTCGTGTCTATAGCTCATGCATGTGGTGATAGAGCAGAAGTCTATCTAAATGTGACTAGTCGTGTATATAACTCATGCATGTGGTGATAGAGCAGAAGTCTATCTAAATGTGACCTAGTCGTGTCTATAACTCATGCATGTGGTGATAGAGCAGAAGTCTATCTAAATGTGACCTAGTCGGGTCTATAACTCGTACATGTGGTGATAGAGCAGAAGTCTATCTAAATGTGACCTAGTCGTGTCTATAACTCCTGCATGTGGTGATAGATCAGAAGTCTATCTAAATGCAACCTAGTCGTGTCTATAACTCATCCATGTGGTGATAGAGCAGAAGTCTATCTAAATGTGATTAGTCGTGTCTATAACTCATGCATGTGGTGATAGAGCAGAAGTCTATCTAAATGTGACTAGTCGTGTCTATAACTCATGCATGTGGTGATACAGCAGAAGTCTATCTAAATGTGACTAGTCGTGTCTATAACTCATGCATGTGTTGATAGAGCAGAAGTCTATCTAAATGTGACTAGTCGTGTCTATAACTCATGCATGTGGTGATAGGACAGAAGTCTATCTAAATGTGGCCTAGTCTTTGTCGGCCTCTGGGTCGAAGGTGTTCCTTTTGTCTACCACAACGCAAGGACGATAGGGTTACGGAACTTACACCGCACAAATATGTGGTCTGGGACTACAGCCAAAGTCGGTATGGATTGATGACGTTTGGGTTGTATGCATTCAATACATCAATCTTTGTTCTGCTGTTATCACCATACTTTGTTGAATTTCTTTCAGATGACGTTTGCATGAAATTCTACAGTCCAAAGAGCGAGAGCGGTTTATTGCAGACAAGATGCGATGGCGAAGTCTGTAAATGTGTTGAAGGTAAATTTATAGCAGCATTTTACTTCACATTTTTGACAATCTTCGTGTTACGTGACGAGAAATAAAGATCACTATATTTCAGAAGCGAACCTCCACACTGTAAATATCATGTAATCGAACTCCGAGTGTCATGGCTAAGAATGTTCTTTCTCTTGTGGATAAAACTGTCCTAGCTGAGTTAGAGGACAGGAGTCAAACATCTTACACCAAAGGTCATTCTTAGGCTTCAATGTTACTGGGTTAGAGGGGAAGAGCCGGAAACCTTACAGCAAACGAACATTCTTAGCCTCCAATGTTACTGGGTTACAGGACAGAGTCAGAAACGTTTCAGCCAACGGACATCTTAGCCCTCAATGCTACTCGGTTAGTAGATAGGAGTCAGAAACCTTACAGCCAACGGACATTCTAAGCCTCCAATGTTACTTTGTTAGAGGGTAGCAGTCAGATACCTTACAGCCAACGGAAATTCATAGCATCCAATGTTACTGGGTTAGAGTATAGGAGTCACAAACCTTACAGTCAACGGACATTCTTAGCCTACAATGTTACTGGGTTAGAGGATAGGAGTGAGAAACATTACAGCCAAAGCAGTCTTAGCCTACAATGTTACTGGGTTAGAGGATAGGAGTCAGAAACCTTACAGCCAACGGACATTCTTAGCCTACAATGTTACTGGGTTAGAGGATAGGAGTCAGAAACCTTACAGCCAACGGACATTCGTATCCTACAATGTTACTGGGTTAGAGGATAGGAGCCAGAAACCTTACAGCCAACGGACATTCTTAGCCTTCAATGTTACTGGGTTAGAGGATGGAGTCACAAACCTTACAACCAGCGGACATTCTAAGCCTCCAATGTAACTGGGTTGGAAGATGGGAGTCAGAAACCTTACAGCCAACGGACATTCTTAGCCTACAAGGTTACTGGGTTAGAGGATAGGAGTCAGAAACCTTGCGTCCAACGGACATTCCTAGCCTACAATGTTACTGGGTTATAGTATAGGAGTGAGAAACATTACAGCCAAAGCAGTCTTAGCCTCCAATGTTACTGGGTTAGAGGATAGGAGTCACAACCTTACAACTAACGGACATTCTTAGCCTCCAATGTTACTGGGTTAGAGGATAGGAGTCACAACCTTACAACTAACGGACATTCCTAGCCTCCAATGTTACTGGGTTAGAGGATGGGAGTCACAAACCTTACAACCAACGGACAATCTTCGCCTCCAATGTTACTGGGTTAGAGGATGGGAGTCAGAGACCTTACAGCCAACGGACATTCTTAGCCTCCAATGTTACTGGGTTCTAGGATAAGATTCAGAAAACTTGCAGACAACGGACATTCTTAGCCTCCAATGTTACTCGGTTAGAGGATGGGAGTCACAAACCTTACAACCAACGGACATTATTAGCCTTCAATGTTACTGGGTTAGAGGATGGGAGTCAGAGACCTTACAGCCAACGGACATTCTTAGCCTACAATGTTACTGGGTTATAGTATAGGAGTGAGAAACCTTACAGCCAACGAACATTCTTAGCCTTCAGTGTTACTGGGTTAGAGGATGTTAGTCAGAAACCTTACAGCCAAGGGACATTCTTAGCCTCCAATATGACTGGGTTAGAGGATAGAAGTCAGAAACCGATCGGCCAGTGGACAATCTTGGCTTCCAATGCTACTGGGTTAGAGGATGGGAGTCAGCAACCTTACAGCCAACGGACATCCTTAGCCTTCAATGTTGCTAGGTTAGGTGATAGGAGTCAGAAACATTACAGCCAGTGGAAAATCTTGGCCTCCAATTTTACTGGGTTAGAGGATAGGATTCAGAAACCTTACAGCCAAAGGACATTCTTAGCCTCCAATGTTACTCATTTGTCATATTCGAAGTGTGAACGGAAAGGTTAACTTGTGTATTAAGGTGTTCATTCGTGGAAAAGTTCAGTGAACGTATCTCCATTTGGGTTAGTGGTTCGACGAACGCCTTCATTTTGAGTATGGTTCGATGAACTTGCCTTCAGTTGGGATAATAGGTTAGATGAGCGTGCCTTCATTTGGAATAATGGGTTAGATGAACGTGCCTTCATTTGGTTAATAGTTCGATGAACATCCTTTTATTTGGGTTAATAGTTCGATGAACATGCCTGCATTTGGTTGAATAGTTCGATGAACAGGCTTTCACTTGGGTTGATAGTTCGACTAACATGCCTTCATTTGAATTAATAGTTCCATGAACGTGCTTCCATTTGGGTGTATAGTGCTATGAGCATGCCTTCATTTGGGTTAATAGTTCGGTGAACCTGCCTTCATTTGGGTTAATATATAGTTCGGTTTCTTTTAGTGGCATTTAGAAGTTGGGAAACAGATAAATAAACTTATTAATAACAACATCTAGTTGATTCGGGACGACGTTTTGATACAGGTACTAGTATCGTTTTCAAGTCATGGCTTGATACTGCCGTGCTGTTTGTCGTGGCAGTATCTAAAATTACAACACATATAAGGGAAGTCTTTTTGTCATCTGAATCTTCTTTAATGCAATTTTGAACCACCGAATATTGTTCGACTAACTATACCTAATACTGTATCTTGGTCAGTCAAATGCGGAAGCTTCAATATCAAATCTTGTTGTCTAATCTTGTTGTTTGTTTGTGCTGAATGGCTGTCCCAAAAACTGAATTTGTTTGGTGGAACTAGCAACATGATAAATTGAAGAATAGAGAAGGTGAATTTGAGCTTCCAACTTGGATCAAACCCAGTTCCGTCCATCTGCGATAAACATGCAAAATGTCTCATCGGGAATAGTAGACATGATTTTACATTATTTTCTATCAATTCGTTGAATCTGAATATCTGGTCTTTGTTCTTGACATATGTCAAAGGTTATTGTATAGCTATCTAATAGGGATGTTCAGCGTTTTTATCCATCCCTGTTATGATATATTGGAACACTACATTTTGTAGGTGATGTGATGTCTGACGAAAGGTATTGTGTGTTTCTTGCGGTATTCTAATTATGCCGTGAATACTGGAACTTTCGTGAAGGTACACAAGTTATATTTCAGCGATATATATAACATTTCACGTGTGGTTTTCAGTTATTCTGCTTCATCACCTCATTTCATCTAAGATTTCGTATAGACTCAGTCGCTATTTAAATTTTGTGCATCTGCTCAGCGTCTGTGCAGCTTTTCGCGAACTTCCTGTTTGCACCAAAAGCGAAGATTTTAACATTGCAGAGGTATGGCGAGTATTGGAAAACAGTTGATTTGCTGTGCAACTGTACGTATAATCACCAAGAAATCTCACGGACTATCACCAGATGGGCTAAAGAACGGCTCCAGATATTTAGTTATCCTGAACAAAATTTTTCCACAGAAAAAATACTTTTCCCGTGATATGACCCACTTTCAACCTGGGTAGAATGCGGCATTTGGTACAAGTGACCTTTAGTGACCTAGCCATGTGCGCATGCCCAGTTACCCCAGGTTTGTAATGGTGATGTGCACTATTCGCATGAGCATACGAGTATATCTATACCACTAAGATGGATTAACACAGAAATGATGGGAAAAATCAGTACAAATAACCATAACATTTCAGATGATACATAAATCAATCTGTTTCTTGTGAAAACGAAAAAAGTGAGGGTCATCAGCTTAGTTTCTCTCTAATGGAATTATTTTACACATTCCTATCTATTCCCAAGTTATTTCTATTAAACTAAGATAATATGGTTGCCAAGGTAATAAATTGATCCATACTCAAATGAAATATATCATATATGTTTAACCATAAACATATACATTCCGAAAAAAATATGTTTCAAATATTTTAGGGCATGTGTCTAATGTGTGGTTATCACCGTAAACTGAATCAGTGATTCCGCCTGAATGTTCACGAATCAGGGATTTCTTTTGAATATTCATGAATCAGGGATTCCGCCTGAATGTTCATGAATCAGGGATGTCTAAATGTTCACGAATCGGGGATTCCGCCTGAATGTTCATGAATCAGGGATTTCGCATGAATGTTCATCTAATATAACTGCAACTCATTTGATTTCAGTCTGGAACTCAGAATGGACTCCTTGAATTCAGCGAGGAAGTCCCTAGAACTCAGGACAGTCTCCCTGAATTAAGCGAGGAAGTCCCTAAAACTCAGGACAGACTCCCTGAATTAAGCGAGGAAGTCCCTAAAACCCAGGAAATTAGATGGTCGTCATCACTTAATCCAGGAAATATATCCTTTATTTCAGGCTGAAACCCCTGAAAATCAATTGTAGTTCTGCTGCCTGTACTTCCAAGACAACTCTCTAAATCATTTCGAGAACGTAGGCTAACCCGAGAAAAACTCCATTTTAGATGTCACTGTTATATGGAAATGGAATAGGTCTTTGGATTATGGACGCGGATATTCTCTAATGGACGACGGCTGGATTATGAATGACGGACTAGACGCTTGTAATGTGTATGATCGTTGCGCCTTAATTTGTGTTTACTTCCTTGTCTATTATCTAGGAAAATGCAATAAATGCTACTCGAAGGAAGAACGCAGAGCGCTGAAAACGTCCGACCTAAAGCGCAAGGCTTGTGAGGAATCTGATTACGGTAAACTTGTATTTATTATTCTGTGGTCAAAGGTTCACACCGAAGTATATGTAACTTGATAGTACACAGCAACACGGATTGTAACAACAAAAAAGATCTCGTGTTTACAAGATGTTAGGTCTTAGAATGTGATATCCAGTTTAAATAATAAAATAATCCGTCCATGGTGTACGCATTTTCCCCCCTCAGCCCGATTGGGCTCAGTGGTATTGCTGTCGCCTTGTCCGTCCGTCTGTTCGTCCTCTTTTACCCCGGACTCCATATCTTGAGAACTACTGAAGGCAGGCCAACGAAATTTCTGTCCAGTTTAAAATGTAATCTGTACATGTGCCTTTTGTATGTTTCATTGGTCAGGTCCTCGTCTGTCTGTCTGTCTGTCTGTTCGTCCACTTTTCTGTCCATCTATATCATGGTTTAATTCCAACATTATCTAATATGGGCCTTTTTGTGGTTAGTTTCTAAAACCCAGTGTTCGGCAAAATCGTTCACAGAATAATTTCCGTGTATTTATATATGTTTTCTTTCCATTCTACTTCCAAAAATATCCATGGAATGTTGCAAGCGATTTCCCTGATCTGCATATATCTACATTTTACATGCATGATTTTTTCTGCAGGGTAGTGGACAGGGGAGATAAAAACATAGAAAACTGTGGTGAAAAATGTAATACAAGTTTAAATCTACAGTTCAAATCTTCAGAACCTTTTCTGCTTGTGAATTACCATTTACCAAGTACTTAGTTTAGTTGTAATTTGTGAAATTTCCATGGCTTGAGAGCACATATAAATAGTAGTTTGGTATCCATTTGCGCCACTATCAGCAGTGAACGTTATAGATATAAGTTCATAGTACACAGAGGCTTTATTTTTGAGTAATACACTGATTAATTACAAGCGTCTAGTCCGTCATTCATAATCCAGCCGTCGTCCATTAGAGAATATCCGCGTCCATAATCCAAAGACCTATTCCATTTTACATAACAGTATTAGCACCAAATTCAAAAAGACAATCATAGTATACATACAAACATAGGCTTGTTTCCTGCAAGAGAGAAGCGGTCAACAGTTTTCAATGATGCCGGCAAGACATCATGATGTTCCAAAAATATCAAATCCGTATCGCTGATCAGTATTCTGAATCCATAATATTCGTTATAGAGTCGTCATCTAAAAAAGATGTATCTCAGTCACGCTTTGATTGTGACTGTTCATATGAGCACCATGAGGATCCTGAAGTGCATGGGTTCATACGGCCCCTAGCCCCGGGTTAAGCGGAATTAGACACAAGTTACGAAACGTAGCGCCATAGATCTGGCACGCTACGTTCGTACTTTGCTATCAGCATGCGATATGTATCGCCAAATTTGAGAAACTTTGAGTGGAGGCGCTTGGCGGAATAGCCCTGTTTTATAGTTTCTGCAACAATGTTTTGTGACGTTGATTAAAATCATCACATTTAACACAGGATCTAGCAAATGCTACTAAGCGAGATATGTATACGCCATGGGTAAGAGGTCCCCACTGGAAGATTACTATCCCAGAAAGGAGTGAATACGATGTCGAAATGTAATCATCTTTTGTCATAAAGTCGACGAGAGAGAATGCCCGCTTCATTTTTATAGGTAGAGATTCAAATAAGATGTGCCTGTAGGGCTATCTGTAGTTTCCTTCAAATCCAGTGAAGGTGGATATATATCCTTCACTGCGTCATTTATATAGCGATTGTCCACAGCGAGAAGATCGTCTATATAGCGTTTGGTGAATGAGAAGGAACGGGCTTTGAATGGATCGGTTTTTGAAAGCGCCAGCATATAGTCATATTCATAAGAGAACAGATACAGGTCGGCCAACAGGGGTGCACAATTAGTACCCATTGGAACACCTATATGCTGCTGATATATTGTGTTGCCAAATTTCACATAGATATTTTTAATGAGAAATTCAAGCAACTCTATAAACAAAGAAACATCCCATGAATGATATTTCTTGTATGTAGTCGAGCTAAAGAATGCTTTATGGCTTCCGACATTAATATATCTACGATCAGTTTTCTTGAACACACATACTATTAATGAACTTAGACGGTCAATAAGGTCCTGATGAGGGATTGTAGTATAGAGAGTCGAGAAATCCCATGTGGATACATGTCTGTACGGTATGTGACCTTAGCATCAAGTTCTTCCGTAAGACATTTTGAGTTTTTCAATATCCACATACATTCAACGCCAGAGTTCTTGAAAATAGTGGCGCAATACTTTTCCCAAAATGCTTTTACCTCCTGAAGGGCCCTCGTCAATAGGGTTGAAAGAAGCTTGGTGGTGCAGCTTCTAGAACCAGCTATGAATCTAGCTTTGTATGGTGATTTGACCAATGTTGCGTTCTTCGTGGTTAAACTGACCACCACCTCCATCGGATGAAAGTATTCACCCACGCACTGATAGATACTCAGAATGCGCAAACAACTATCTGAGGATATGTTGCCTCAACGGTATCCTGGCCTGCCCGACGATGATTAGAATAAACGGTTCAGATGGCACTTTCTGAAATGGAGACTTCTGATTGGACAAGAATACATATAACGGACAGGAACGAATATGAAACATGCAAATGGTGGCCTCTGATTGGATAAGAATCTTCTTGAATTGTAAATATACCCAACGCGGCTCCCCCAGCGTGGGTATGATGTAACATTGGGGAGAATAAACTATAAGAAAAAAACTTCTTGTTGTTGTTGTTCTCTCATGTGTCATCCTTGTTGTTGTTAATTGCTGTTGTTGTTCTCTCTCTGGTCTATATCATGGCGTTATGTTAGAGTGTTAAGGTGTAACAACGGGCGTTGACGGGCATCACTGCATTTCGAAGAATTAGTGACAATTCCATGGAATATCAGAGCTTCTGAGCTATTTCACCAGGGCGTTGAAGCATTAAGAATGGTGTTGGTGAGCGTTGCTACAAGATGACACCTCACACGGTCCATTTGGACCGCGGATGGTCCATCTCTACACCAAATAACATCCTTCACTGCTAAAAAAGGCCCACTTTCGATACAACTTGTACTAATGACGTCACCAATGACGTCACAGATGCTATAAATATCCCTGAAATCAGGGTCTATACTCCGAGAGCTACAACATGACACCCCACACGACGCATTCGCAACGCGGATGGTCCATCTCTACACCAAATACCTTCCTGCACTGCCCCAAAGGCTCACTTTCGCTAATACTCCTACTGATGACGTCATCGATGACGTCACAGATGCTTCGGACATGCCTCAATTCGGAATGTACACCCCGAGAGCTACAAAATGACACCTCCCACGACGCATTCGGACTAAGGATGGTCCATCTCTACACCAAACTCACCCTCACGCACCCACAAAATGTCCACTTTCGCTACTACTCGTACCGATGACGTCATCAATGACGTCACCGATGACGCGGACATCCCTCAAATCGGAATGTACACCCCGAGAACTACAAGATGACACCTTCCAGGACGCATTCGAACCGTGAATAGCCCATCTCGACCCCAAATACCTTCATGTACTCCCCGAAAATGCCCACTTTCGCTACTACTCGTACCGATGACGTCACCGATGACGTCACAGATGACCTGAGAACATCCCTCAAATCGGAATGTACACCCCGAGAACTACAAGATGACACCTTCAGGACGCATTCGAACCGTGAATAGCCCATCTCGATCCCAAATACTGCAACTATGTACTGCTCCGAAAATGTCCACTTTCGCTACTACTCGTACCGATGCCGTCACCGATGACGTCACAGATGACGCGAACATCCCCCAAATAGGAATGTACACCCCGAGAACCACAAGATGACACCTTCCAGGACGCATTCGAACCGTGAATAGCCCATCTCGATCCCAAATACCTTCATGTACTGCCGAAAATGGCCACTTTACTTACTACAACCAACTGCGCCTGCGCAGATTGACGCGACTTGCATTCAAAAACACGCCATTCTGACTCTACCCCACACAAGCTTCACTTTGACACCCTCCACGACCCATTCGGACCCATAGCGGTCCATCTCTACCCAAACACCTTCATGTACTGCTCCAAAATGGCCACTTTACTTAATACAACCAACTGCGCATGCGCAGATTGACGCGACTTGCATTCAAAAACACACCATTCTGACTCTACCCCACACAAGCTTCACTTTGACGCCTCACACGACCCATTCGAACCGTGATTAGCCCATCTCTAACCCAAACACACCCCTACATAGCACCCAAAATGCCTGTTTTCTATACTACGGCCAGACTGCGCATGCGCAGACTATTGAACACGGACGAACCATTAGCCCAGTCGGATTCTCCTGCACGAGAGCTTCAAAATAAGACCTCACTCGACCCCATTGGACCACCAGGGACTCACTTAGACTCCAACATGTCCACCCCGTATGGCCCTATACACCCATAGCCATGCAGTATAGGCCTATGGGCCTACCCAGGCCTTGGTGACTTTTTTCAAAAATTTCACCAATTCGCTCCGCAACCCTCCCCATCGTGCTCTAAATGTCGAGACGTGAAAAACGAGACCCCACAACCCTACCGCAAATGTGGAGAAGTGGGTTTCCCAGGGGGACAAACATCGGTCCTATACCCCAGTATGGGAATATATATTTATATATATATGTCTATATGGGGCTATGTCGTACTTTTTCAAAAATTTCACCGATTCGCACGGGGACACTTCCTATCGTGTTCTACATGACGAGACGAGTAAAACGAGACCCCACAACCCTACCGCAAATGTATAGAAGTACGTTTCCCAGGGGGGACAAACATCGGTACTAT